>JAZHYW010040950.1:0-31097 GCA_037355805.1 Ixodes ricinus | reverse complement strand
GGGACTTTCCACCTTCTCCCCCCAGTACCCTTCCCTCCTCCTCCTCAAAAGCTGCGCTCTAATTTGGCGTTACAGGGGATTGTAAACGTGTTTAATTTTTTCAATAAATCCTGCTTTATCGGCGGAAATAAGAACGATATCAGACTGTCAACTTCGACGGTGCTGAGTATAGATTGCAATTTTCCCAAGCCTTCGCCGTGATTTTTAGAGACCATTAAGCATGTTGGTCGCAGCTGATAATCTTTGTCGTGACGCCACACGTGCATGAACCACCACGGTCGTCTCCGCGCGCTCTCTCGTCCTACTCTTGTTCGGCGCCTATTAGCGGCGAGATGTTTTGGTGGCGCCCTCCTATGGTTCCCTCTCGTGGCGTCATTATCTTGCAAACAACAAGTTTGACGATGTGTAATAGCATGTCAAGCTTCAAATAGTTGCGCTCTGAAACAAACACTGTCAACACCGTAAAAATTGAAGTTCTTACATTAGTCTTATTTCTGTCGATGAGAAAATCTTTGCTAGCGTCATAAGCAGCATTCGACCAATCGTGGAAGGCCGACCACAGCGACACCTTTGATCGTGCACGTCGCCAATAAAGAGTGCTTGGGATTTTTCGCCCCTTCAATGAAAAACGTCACGAAGATAAACGGATCTGCAATAGACCGATCTCACTATACTTCGTTTCAGCTTGGGTCCAGACGCAGCCGATTCTACGAGCGCGAGCGTGTGGCCCTGAACAGTGCTTGCATTGCACGAGCGCGCGTGCTTGGCAGGGACGCTGAAAGCCCGAGCTCGCGCTTGTAGCATCGCCTGCGTCTGGACCCAAGCTGAAACGAAGTATAGCCAGTTTAACTACGCCACCGCTGCCGCAATGCATCGAGGGAACTTTAGTCTTTCTGCACGTGCGACAACCGCGCTGGAGCTCTGCGCGTGTGGATCTCGAGACAGCACGAGTTCCCTCATGTCCGGCCGTTTGCCTCCCGAGAACTAAAGCTATGGCGGCGTCACGCATGCGCCGAACGCTTAGTGAGATCGGTCTATTTCGTGAGAAAAGAAATCTTCGCTGCAATCTTTCGGTTCCTTTCCCCCACTATGTCAGAACACGAAGAATCTTTGTGTTGGACGAGTTTAGCGACCCTTCACTTTGGTGCTAGTTATGAGCGTTTGTATGACCGCTTAATTTCCGGAGAACGGTGGTTGCGCTAAGAAGTCAAGCCCCGCAAAACTAAATTAAGCATATACTTGTTTAGCTGTCCGTGTTTCCGCAGCACGGCTTCTGGTGGCATTTTTTTAAGGCGGATGGCACCATGTTGAACACACCTTCCTTCTTGACGACTTGGAGCTTTAAACCGGTTTGAACGGGTTAGCGCTTGGTGGAACCCGTAACCAACCCGCTATTTTGAATTCAGCACTGAACCAGAAACCGATCAGGAAAAAATGCAAAGCTACAAAGCCCAAACCGAACCGGAATAATGACCGGTACGACTCCCTGTTCTGTGTGCTCCGTTTCACTTTACAGCGTACGCTACGAGCCATCTCAGCCAACCCAGTTCAATGTACGTTGCACGTGGTGACACCTCCGAACATCACTGCACCCCATATTTAGAGTCGCGTAGCCCTCACACGGCCTTATTTATTTGTTTATTTATTGCAATTACCTTAAATCGCCCTTAGCAGGGCAGTATTCTAGGGGGAAGACAATAAAAAAACATACGGTAAACTACTTAATGTTCGCGAGGACCTAATTTTCACAAATTCCGCGAATCGCCTACAATTCGCGAAAAATAGGTCCCGCGAACAATTCGCGCAAAATGTACACACATTGGAATCCATATTGAGATCCCACCGCGTCGCGAAAATTAGAACCTGCAAATTATTCCAAAACTTCAGCTTTGACCTGAATCGCGAAATATGGAGCCAGGGAAAAATACGTCATTTACAGTATATAAATATTAACTTATGCATCGGAAATGTGCATGTGATTCGAAGAAAGTTCCAATGACATCAAGTATGAAAATAATAACATAATAGAAATTTTTAACAGTAAAAAACAAACCAGTCGGCAAGCACACCAGCACTCAAATTCACAAATTGACATTTAGCCAGACAAGAAACTCTGCACAACCGAAAAACAAAATGGTCGCAACTGGTGAGAGGACAATCTAATTTGTAGAGACTGCTCCATTTGTTTACAGTTCTCGAAAAAATATACGTGTTTACATATATTTATTTTGCTTCTGTGGTCGCGGACTTTTACATGATGACTAACTACGGGGTGACGCATAAGTTGGATATTTTATGTATTGTTCCTTATGAATTGCCATTTCGGCCATTGAATATGTTGTAAAACAAGCACAATCTCAGGTACTTCCGCCGATCAGCAAGCATTCGCCAACCCTAACTTCTTACAAATAGCAGATGAGCTTTCAGAAAAATATTATAGTTACCTGACACGAACCGCGCTGGTCTTTTCTGTATGCGCTCTAGCTCATTCATACTTGAACTGGTGTGAAGGTCCCACGCGGCACAAGAATATTGTAAAGTCGGATGTAGTACGTTTGTCAAATACAACGTTTCTTTTAATTTTACGGGTGCTTGCCTAAATTTGTGTTTAAGAAAGTGTAATGTGCGGCTAGCCTTTAAAGATATATAATTTACATGTGCGTTCCAAGATAACTCGCTGGAAAACAAAACCCCGAAAATACTTGTATTCGGTTTGCAACAGACAAACTTGTACTACCTAAAAAATATTCTATGTTCAGAGGTCGCCTTTTGTTCGTAAACCTTACTGGATTGCACTTGTTGAAGTTGAGAGACATTTTCCATGTTTGACGCCTAAATAAAACGGAATCAAAATCATTTTGTAAAAGCTCAAAATATTCTTTACATGAGACGTCATGGAAAACACAGCAATCATCGGCATATAGTCTTACATGGCTAGAAACATTCGTAGCGAGATCATTTATAAAGATTAAAAAAATAGAGGGGGACCCAAAACGGACTTTTACAGCACACCTGATAACACGGTGATATCTGACGAACCGACACCATCCCGAACCTGTTTTTGCTTTCTTACAACTAGATAGGCTTCAATCCACATTAGAAGTGAATTTGGAATATGAACGGTGGATAACTTTTGCAATAACAGAGTGTGTGACACAAAATCAAAAGCGTCACGTTAGTCCCAAAAAACTCAATCAACCGGATGGCCACTGTTTATCAAAGTAGGAATGTCACGCGTGAATTCTATCAATTGTATATCGCACAAAAATCCGCTCCTAAATCCATGTTGCGTTGGGTAAAAAGAAAAAAAGAGCGATTTGGATTGACTCTGATGGCTCGTAGCATCCGCTGCAATCGGTCGTAAGGTGGTACTTTTTGTATGTGTCTGTGGTCGTGTTCGTGTTTTTTGTGTTCGCGCGCGCACGTGTGAATGTGTGTGCGTGTGTGTGTGTGTGTGTGTGTGTTTTTGGAGGGGGGGGGTTGGAGGCTGGGGGGAAGGGGGGCTGGAGGCTGGGGGGGGGGGGGGGGAAGGGGTGTGCTTGTACGCGCTATCTCAAAACAATTGCTGCTTTCTTGCCGTCTCCTGTAAATAACTGCGGCTACACCTCAGGCTCTGCACACTACCTTTGCACAAAGAGCTCTGTGGCGACCGCCATTTTGCGACTCGAGCGACTGTTATCAGCCAGCAAGTTCTGCCACCCGCCTGAGCTGTGGAAACCTGGTCAGCGCGACTCCCACCTGCATTATGCATTCAAAGTTCGCCTGCTTTTCCTGAAACTTTTTTTTTAAACTTTATTTGACTGTTTAGGATGCTTACCCCTTTTTGTAATCTTCCACTATGAGAACCAGGGAATTAGCCCCGAGAAGTTGGCGTGGCGCCCCCTTACGGCGAACCGGGGTGACGTCACGGCGAGGAGAGAATTTTTCTCCGACTCGCCCCGCTCGCCCTGTGGAGGCTGTGACGACGCTAGCTGTCGGCGCGCTCGTTTCTATGTAATTTTTTTTGGCGTGTTTTTCGTAGCAAGTGTACATTTTTATATGTGGCTTTATTGAGGTATGGCCTGTAGCTGCAGGCAAAACTTCAACCAACATTTTACGTGTGGTTGACAGGGCAGACAACGCATGAATCACAGCTGGTATATGAAAATAAATAAATATGGCCACAATTGCAGGAGCATCACTATAGATTTACATCTCACACAATAAATGCTGATGATGGTCTTTATGAATTGGCAGGATGTGTATACTTTTTTGTATCTCTGTTTTTAAACAAGATCGCCGAAGCAGAAAAGCTGCATGCTGCTCGAGCAACATGCTAAATACAGCCTGGGCCATGGGGAGAGAATCACAAGTAAAACAGCCCAAGTGCAGGGGCAAAGTAAAAAAAACAAGGAACATTTATTATATACATTGCTCGCATTTGACGTTTGCTGGATTCGGCTAGTATCTCAATGGACTACACGGGTGGTATCTGTGGACTTGTTTATATCAACGCTCAAGTAATGTATAACAAACGTAAGCGAAGGTGTCTAGATCGTTATTAGTCCCGCAAGCCCTAAAATTGAGATTTTACTTAAATCGAATTGTCCTGAAGCTAAAATACCGGAAGGTTTTCGCACGTAGACTGTCACCCTACATCTACCACTGGACAGCTGTAGCGAGTTTGGAGGCTGAGGAAGCTTTTGGGGCCTGCAGCAGTGTCTCTTTTAATTGGAAATAAATGACAATTTAAAGTAAACGGTGTATTTTCCGAATACCCAAGGCTGGAATAAAGAATGTCAGGAAAAAGTATAAAGATTACAAATTACGGTACTATTGCTGTGCATATTTTGGGCAGTTCAATACATATCATACAGGCAACTGGAGGCAATTCGGCCGTTTTGCTGCTACCATACAAACTAATTTCTAGTAATTACGCATCTTCTAAGAAATATGCCTGCATAGGTGTATAAACTATATAATTATTTCACTAAGAAGCTAGATTTATGTAAGACAACCCTGTTCCAAGAGCACTTCAAAGATCATCAGACGCAGGGCCTTTAAAACATCTGCAAACCAGCGCATGCAGAGTGGCAGCGCAGAGTCGGGGTCGCCAGCTAATTTACCGACCACCCAAAGGCCCATGATATAAATGCCTCTTCAAATGCCTTGGAAGCGGGATGTAATATCGTCCTAAATCATGAACATGCAAGGAACAGAATTCCAGGGTCTGAAACACTTGCGGCACCGCTTCACCGACCCCTCGCAAAATTGCCTTCTGTCGTGTGGGGACGGGAAGGTTCATCGGCGGAATCGCCTCCGCCGATAGCTTTCGGGATTTGTAACCCAATTTTAAAGGCAAAAGGGAGAAGCAGGCTCATAAAATGTACGGAAGCACGTCTATATCGGCCTAACTCAACGTCTTGTACACCGGGTAAACGAGGCCCAGCTCCTCGAAGAGCTTGCGGCACACAACGCCAAACCAGGAAACCGGTGCTGGGAAGCGAGCCGATGCGAGATCGCGGAGCGGAGTCCTCTTCCTGACGTCACGGAACACCTCACCCAATAAGGGCGCGGCGACCGCAGCGACGCTTGTGTTCGCTCTCGGGGCTAATAACGGGGCTCCTAGCCTGCTCGACCTTCGCAGGAAACGAACGAAGAAAGCGAATTACAAGATGCCCGCGATGCGGGTCGTTCGACGTTCTTCGAGGATTACTTCCGTTGAGGTAATCTCCGAAGGTCTTTCCGTCTCTTTCCCGGTCTTCGAGAAAAATAGCTGATAAGGTCGAGTTTGGGGTATGGGGACGGAATGAACATTTTCGTTGGTTTGCCTTGATACTGCGCAAAAAGAAAAAAAAAAGCTTTTTTTTTATAACAGGTTTTAAAACAAGCCGGATTCCGTCCCATCGTCGTAAATATATTGAATATCCTGTGTTATTTGAGACCTTTCGCAAATAAATCCTGTTCGGGAAACGCGGCACCGTATGGCAGGATCGGGCAGAAATATTCTCAAAAGTATTTGGAAATACAAATACTGGGATACATTGCAAAAACCGCTAAAATACTGATACTAAAATACATTTATAAAAAATGTATTCCGTTACGTATCACAAACACATTTAAAAAATAGGAAATATTTGGAAATACAAAAAAAAACAGTATGCATTTGAGTAAGGCTGAAATAGAGGCACTGAAATACATTGTTATAAAAACATTATTGTTGATGTTTTGGTGTACCACTCAAGCCGGAGTTACACTGCTCATACATTATACAAAAGACAGTCTGCATACAGATTCGAATGCCGCGTGGCAACGAGTTCAAGGAGGAAGCTTGGCACGCGGCATTCGAACCACGGACATTGCGGTGACTCATGATGTATGACTTTTGTATGACTTATGAGCATTGTGAGCCCGGCTTTAGAGCATACAAAGAACAAAAAAATTAGCATGCTTTAAAATGGGAGATTTTGTTTTTTAAATCAACGAGAGAGTTCTCACAGCAAGGTTAAACCCTAAATTAAACTCGAATCGAATTTACCGCAGGAACATCTTTTATTTTGGGAGCTAGTAAGAGAAGAAAGCGATTTTCTCACCGCGGCTCGAGCGCGGTTTGATTTCGGCGTCCCTTGTCTTTCTCCCAAATAACCTCGAGAAGTCACTATGATTATATACAACCCGGACGCCCCTTTCACCAGTGACCGTATAACGTCATGGCGAAATGAAGTTCAAGGAACCTGTATCTTTTTATCTGGTAGTTAGGCGCACCGTCAGAGCCTTCAACTATGATAATCGCTTGGAATAGTCGCTCACCTAAAGTGTGGCAAAACATTTGTTAACCTTTGCACACTTAAGAAGGGAGTCATGTGCTGTCAGAAACGCAAAACGTCCCTGTAAAAGCATGGTCTTGACCCTCTGTGTAGAGGTCAACAATTATTTTTAAATCGTAATGATATTCATCGGCCCTAATAGTATCGCGACATCAAAAATACACCCGAAAATGTATTTCGATACAGGAATACAAAATTCAGTCAAAAACTTGTATGGCGATATTGAAATATAAATACACAATGTATGATTTTAATGCAATTAAATGCAAAGGGGCAAGCGAGCTGGACAAGAACGACGAAAATAATCCCTGAGGAGGAACAAAGAGGGACAAATGACAAACATAAATCCCCAAACACAGCTAGGTGACTGGTGCGCGACCGAAAAACCCGCTTGGTCCGCACTAGTCACTTAGCTGTGTTTGGAGATTTGTGTTTGTCCTTTGTCCCCATTCCCCTCCTCCAGAGATTATTTTCGACATAATGTATTTCTGGAATACTATCGCGATACTGCCAAAGCCTGCGTGGGGTACGTTCAATAGGCTGTTCGATTTCGATTGATGAAACTCGTTGAATTTCAAGTTGTGAGCAGGGAATACCCATGAATTTCGGCTATCCTGAGTGGTTAAATTTCTTCGACAGTTCAGACCTTTGTAGACTGTCACGTAGAAGTGTATGGCGTCGCTAAAAATCATCATAAAATGAAACAAACATTTCACTTGCATTTGTTCTGTCGTGGACGCACTCAGCAAGAATAGCTTTCCTTTGTTTCTTTTTGTTTCCAAAAAAAGTACAATGCTCTCTTGAAGGAACCACAAAACGATTTCGAAGTCGAATTACGTCCACCGCGCGTCGTAAAAAGGCATGAAAAGAAAACCAAAGCGCAAAAATAGAGAGAAAAAGAACTGCGCATCAACTTCTAAAAGAAGAGCGGGGTCTTTTATATCTTCTTTCCTTCGTAAGATCTCTGCCTTTTCACTGCGATGCATTCGCGATGCCAAAGCACGTCAGCCGAATCCACGTCGCCTATTGGATAAGAGCCTACCTCGCCAGCCTCGCGATCGTAAACAATAAATAGCCGGCTATCACAGAACTCGACTATTTTTCTCTTTGTTGGGGTTTTTCTCGAGGGAGCGCATATTGCGGTCGTCGGTCGTCCCCAGGACCAACTTATTTAAGTTGGTCCTGGTCGTACCTTGCCCCCGCGGCTTGAGCGGGAGAGCTAAGGCCGTCCTCTGGTTCTGTTTCAGGGTCCCCGTTCGGGGAAGAAGCGCTAATCTGGAACGGCCGGAGAGGTCCCCTTTCGAGGGGGTTGCGGCGGTGGGCTTCGTCCCCGACTAGGGCTGTTTCTTTTTTTTTTTTTATCTTGCCAAAGGGTAATGGGAAACAGAGGACCTCGGCTTGGTGTCGAGCCAAGTCGAGGCAGTGTGTGCAGAGTCTTGACCGGGGGTAGACGCGACGCGAAAGTTGGGATCGAAAGCGGCTCTGCGGGTACCCCGAGTGTGTGTGCTTGTGGATGAGTGTTGTACCGACGAGCATCGCACGGAGTATCCAAGCACTCACAGACTTCCCCCGTTTCGACCAGATTTGCAGCGGGTGGCACCACCCACACCACTCTCCGGACCCAGGTTCGCACCCCTCACCCTTGTAGCATTATATAGTTTTTTTTTGTCTATTATCTAGTTATATCTTTTCGTTTGTTTGGTCTTGCCACTGTTTTCGCAACGTAACTCTAGAAAGATTATTTCGTATGTGTTTGTGTGTAGTTAGTTAGCACAGTCGTAGGCAACGCCATGAACCGTTGCTGTGCGGTTTATTTCTTTGTGTTAAAGTCCCTCGATATTTCTTTTACAAGTAACGACAACCAACACAAATGACAAAGCACATTCCGCTGGAACAAAATGGCGGCGTTCAGTTCGAACCTCTGCTGTACGCCGCCATTCGCTTCCTAAAATCTGCACCGTCACGCAGTCGGCTCTTCAAAGAATCCCGCTACTTGTAGGAAGCTCTTATCTAGGCACTTTACTTTGTGTGAGTAGCGCATGCGCTCTAAGGAAGGCAGGTTTGTTTTTTGTTTGTTTTCTTGCTGCATTTGAATGGGTGTAAAGCGCCCCGCGCTGGAAGGGCAGGAGCTTGTTGGTACGCGTTTTTCGTGTGACTTTTTTGCGTTGCAGTTTTGACAGTATTTCTAATTAACTTGTTTGTTATTTAAAATCAACGTCTCCGTCTCGTTCCTTGTCCCTCACAGTGAGTCCGTCCATCAGGGCGTGGACCTATCGTCCGGTCAGCGGTCCTAACAAAATTATAAATTTTGTTTGCATGGGGATCATTTGGATCTTTGATTTTCCGAACCTGTGACATTGAGGAATGATCTTGTAAAGTTTCGTTAAAGAATATTTTGATCCATATTTCGTAGCATGGCTAGCGATATGACAGAAATTACCGAATTTTATGATGTTTTTAATACTGCTTGGAGCCATGCGCCAACTATCGCGTGGTAAAACAAAAACAAGAGAAAGGTCCGACTGCGCTCGCCGGTGGCCTGCGCTGTCAACCCACGAGCGTCGTCTGCTGAACGGGTTTGCTCTTGGTCGCGCGCTTGCTTCACGGAACAGAATTTCGTTTTCGCTACGCTTGCGAACGAATGCAACCGGTTGGAACGACGAGTTGCCATGGCAACGAAGCGCCAGACGACTGTTTCTTTTGTGTTCGTTCGCCACGCAAGGAGTTGAACCAGGCGGAACATTTTCGCTACGTTCGAGAATGAACGGAACGACCGCGCCGACAGACCGATCACAGGTCGGAGAGAGCTCGGCCGCGCGTTGCATGACGGTAGCACTTCCTGCTATCTACTGAAAAACGTGGCGTCGGTATAGTGAACGTCGACGTGGTCGGCGCTCTACGCGAAACGATGAACTTCCACGTGGAAGTTCATCGTTCCGCGTAGAGTGCTGTCCTGAACTGTGAACTCTCGTCGTGTGTCCCGATGATAACCCAGTTACCCAGCACGTCCTAGAAGGGAAGATCCATCTACTCGTGCGGCGATGTTGTGGCGGCACCCTCAAGGCAGCAGAAACGCTCGTGCCGTCGTCTTTGCTTACTTCAACTACAGTGGTGCTTTCTTACCATTTGTGTCTTCGAACATCGCCCGGATTTCTTATTTTGCGCATTTCATGCGTGTGCTTAAGTTCAAGATATTACTGGTGCGTACTTTATTTAAAGGCGTGTATGAAGGATGCGAATTTTCACGCGTTTTCATCACCCGAGAAAAGTGGTTAGTGTTAGCATTCCTGAACGCTCGCAACGTCTATCTGATCACAAAATTATATTTCTAGGTTGCTTTATCGCTGTTAGGATTACGTCGTTTTTTGCAATCGTAGAAAAGGCGTGTGGCGAGATTTGTCTATCGGTAAATGTCGTGATCGTCCACACTACTTTTTTCATCACCCTCTCTGCCTTGCGAGCCTATCCTAAAAAAATAAATAAAGCTTGAGCTTATAGAAAATTGTCTGCCCACTTTCTGCTACGCCAGTGAGTGGCAGCGCGTCCTCTTCTTTTTAGAGGCACGGCGGAAACAGCTGACGGCGGCGGAGAAGCGACCGCCGTGCTGACGACCTACGGCGCTTGTTGCAGTGCAGCAGTGGTTACCAGAGTGTACGCGCGGCGCAGAACGGTTGTTCCGGTCGCTCCAGTCACAACGGACTCAGTCGTTGCTAACGCGCTCGTTGCAAATGTCTGAAACAGTCGAAAGCTCGGTCGCTATGCCGAAAGGCTGCGGTGGGCAGATGTGCCCGTATCAAAGTTTGTGCAGTCCTGAGCCTAAAAAAACGGCTGCTGTTTCACCGCTTGTCACCCGAGGAACCACGTAAAAGCTCTTGGTGTAGGCTCATCGATTTGAGGGACCCCGGGTCTAAGGTCGTTCATCTATGTTCGGAACATTCCGTACTTTGGAGTCACCATTCCTTGTCCAACTGCGGTGTTCGTGGGAAGACTCGCCGCACTTTCCAACAGGCGTACCGGCGTATGGGACCAGTCCCATGCTGTGGCTGTAGTGCAACATATATAATTGAAATTCGCCCAGCTGCGATGTGTCCATGGCTATCGCGGTGACGAAAGGCGCCGATTCAGAAAGATATGTCGGTGGCATCGGCGCCATCAGCGCAATAAAAGCCAGTGGTAAAGCCTACCGGCACTCCATCAGCTCGCCGCTAACGCTCCCATTCTCCTATTGCCGGGAGAACTTCCGGTTCCGGTGCCAGAGAACGTCACGACCGTCACGATTAAGCCGCAGCTTGTTTTGCGGTGCGTTGGAGAGGAAGAAAAACTCAATATTGCATTACTTCTTCGTGTAAAATTAAATGAACAGACACGAAAACGGATGCCTGCTCGGCGTATAAGTGAGCATTGAGAAGTTCAATAAGTACAAAAGCCTTTTAATGCTCCCTTTAAAAGCCTCAAGAAATTCTATTCTTCATCGAACACAAAATAACAAATAATATAGACGCCACCAGTGTTCTAAATTGCGCCTACGCAGGCTACCACAGCCAAGCGCAGTCGGGCAGCAATGACGTACAGATCGCGACACTGTTAGCGCGAACAGGCGATCCCCGGTTTTTCCAGTTTTTCTTTTTGGAACTAAGGATGTCATTAAAGTTATTATTGCTACCGAAAGAGCTCATTTAGCTCTATAATGTAAGCGATAAAATTTCGTACTCGCTAATACTATTTAGAAGTAAAATGCGAAAATTCGCCAATGTCGTGTTCGCACTAACAGTGTCGCGATGTGTACACTCTCGAAACCAGGGACGTGCGCTGTAAATCGCTTCGTTCGAGACTGCCGCTGGAAATGTCTATAGTCGGGAAATGCACGAAGCAGTAGAGAGTTTCCGTAGATCGCTCCCACCGTCCCGCAATATTCTCCGCAACCCGCTACAATATCCAGAACTCTGCAGACGAGGCTAGGGGTGCGCATGCGCAGTAGTGGCGCCCTCATTGCCGAGAGCGAAACGGAGGGAGAAAAACGGTCCACAAAACCTTTCTATTTTCGCACTACTTTAGAGAGTTTTAGTAGATCGTGCCGATACCTCCGATACCCCCAATAACGATACCCGCTAACGATATGATGCATGAGCTAAGGCGGCGGTTGACTATCCGGCAGCGTCATCGGAGTCGTCGGAACGATTAACTAAAAGGCTAAAACACTATATTAAGAGGAAAATTTTTCCGCTAAGTTTAGCCGAGCGCCACGGTGCTACGCGAACGATAAATCCTTAGACTGCAGAACCTCACCAATAATGGCTGCCCATAAAAGGAAGGCAGTGACTATTTCAACGTCCGTCGCCGAAATAATATCACGTCTGTCTATACGTCCGTAAAAAGTAAACAATAGATTCTAAGTTATTTCGACGCCCCTCGTGAAAATATTGGCGTTGGTACGGCATCTTCCGTCAAAAATGGTGTATTTATTATTTCGACATCCCCCTTTCGATGTAGCCGTCACGTCACGGTGGTCGCTGTTGCGTTCTATATGGTTTCCAACGGTGTTGTCGGTGCTGTGTTGACTTTGTTCATGGAGCCACAATAGAAACTTTTCTGCGCGCCATCTTGTAGCTGCTGCGCCAATTATCCGACTTCGCCATTGTTTGGGCAAGTATACACGAAGCATGTATTGAATATGAGGGTTGCGTCAGCTTTCGGAGTAAACTCTGCTCAGCTGGCGTCGAAAACGAGAGCTGCATAAGCTCTCGGCGAGGACTCGGCTCCAGTCCCCAGCTCTATGCCCAAGATGGATGTTAATTAATGAATGGATGTTAATGGCTATTCCCTTTGTAACGGACGGTAGCTTGCGCCACCTGGCCATGGCGACCGCCAACGTTGCCTCGATCGAGTCTTGAAAAGCGGTCTACCTAGCGTGCGCGTGCTCTACAGCTGAACGATTCCTCTCCAGACGTGACAGTGACATCATCCAGCAACGATGCTGCTCTTTCGCACGTGTTTTTTTTTTTTTTCAGCAGGCGTTTTTGCGTAAACATTGAAACTCGAAACAAAGGCGAGCTGGATATCCTTTTATATTTTTACTACACTTAACAGATTTAAGTGCGTACACCGCCTAACACTGAGAATTTGGGATTATTTTGGTACCTCCATCCTTTCACTACCGTGCAAGTGCGTCTTCCAAGTGTTGTAAAAGTCTCGCTATACTTCTGGCTCGTGGGTTCTTAGATTCGTTTATATTAGCGAGTTTTAGTAGACCGTGTTTCCCTCCTCCGCTAAGCCCCTCCGCTACACGGAACTCTACAGCCAAGGCCATCGGCGCGCAGGCGCAGTGGCGGTTTCTTCGTAGCGGAGGGTTAGTGGAGGGGGAAACACGGTCTACTAAAACTCCCTATTTTCTTTTCCTCTAGCTGAGTCGCGCCTAAAGTCACTGGATACTGAGAAATTAGGGAATTTTAGTAGAGCATTTTCAAAAAGCCCCGCTACCGCTACGGGCGCGCGCTCCAGAGCATGCTTTGATCTGGCAGAGTGAACTCCCGCTACGAATAGCGTGACCTGAAAACACGATTTACTAAAACTCTCTAGTAGCGCCACTACCTTCCGGACCTGCTAGCAAGACACGTACTAAAGTACAAATAACCAAAACCTCGCAAGGCGATTGGCTGATTTGTATCCGTTGCCATGGCAATCGCCATTTTAGTCCTTTGAACTATTCGAAGCTTACAAATCGTCATTCTACAGGGTGAAACAAGGAGACGGCAGGCTCTTTAAATCGACCGGTAAATTCGGTTTCTAAACCTATCGCGCTACGACCTTGCGCA
Organism: Ixodes ricinus; assembly: GCA_037355805.1. Classification (NCBI taxonomy): domain Eukaryota; kingdom Metazoa; phylum Arthropoda; class Arachnida; order Ixodida; family Ixodidae; genus Ixodes; species Ixodes ricinus. The sequence continues at coordinate 17,479 of JAZHYW010040950.1, read as the reverse complement.
GCGTTGCCCACAGATGGTGCTTTTCTTTTTTGTGTAAAATTTGCAAAGAACGAATTTACCTGAGGAAAAAGTAAAGAAAGAAAAAGGCTTAGCTCCTATGAAAACGCAGCGACGCCACCGGTCTTCAAACAACACGGCGCCGTTTCGCACGGGAGACAAGAGATGGCGCAAGCGAACGCCGCCAACGCAGAGCGCCAACGAACAAGCAGACGACGCCGAGAGCCGGCGTGTTTAGCAGACAAGGAACTGCAGTTCCTTGTTGTTACCGCGCCTGTTTTTGTTTTTGCAACTGTCGCCGCCTGCGGAACGCGAGCCGCTTTTGAGTCGAAAGGATCGTCTGCTAAAGTGCCGGCTCTCGGCGCCGTATGCTCGTTCGTTGGCGGCGTTCGTTGCGCCATCTCTTGTCTCCCGTGCGAAACGGCGCCGTGTTGTTGGAAGACCGGTGGCGTCACTGCGTTTCCATAGGAGCTAAGCCTTTTTCTTTCTTTACTTTTCCTCAGGTAAGTTCGTTCTTTGCAAATTTTACACAAAAGAAAAGCACCATCTGTGGGCAACGCTGCGCAAAGTCGTAGCGCGATAGGTTAAGAAACCGAATTTTCCGGTCGATTTAAAGAGCCTGCCGTCTCCTTGTTTCACCCTGTAAAGCCGCGCCAAGAACGCTATGGAGCGCCATTGTTCCGAATGTGTTCCTAACCAATATAAACATTTTTGACATTGTGCATGCAATCAACTTATCAATCATGCTGATCTCCACAGATCACTTACAACCAGACTTACACACTTTACTGAAAAAAGTAACCGATTACAATTACAATTACTTTACTGTAAAAAGTAAACTATTACAATTACAATTTCAGCCTCAAAAATGTAACAAAAAATTACTCTAAAGTAATCGATTACTTCTCACATTACTTTTCATTCAACTTTTTTTTTATTACGGAAGCAAATCCCTAAAATTTCGCGCTCAATTGTTCCGAAAAAAAAAAAAAAAAGCCTTGATTGTTTTTGTTTAGAGCTGAGTGAGGGACGCCAAAACACCCAATCAGCTCTTGTGAGAAAAAAAAATAATAAAATCAAAAGTGCATTGTTTAAACAATTTATCACAAGAAGCTGGATAAGGTCATTTTTCATACCCAAACGTAACCTCCGGTGTACCCCCAAAAAAAAAATTTACTCCAGGAAACGAAGCATAGTGAAGTGGCCTACTAATCATGAAGGTCCCGTGCTTAGTGATTTCGAAAAAGAAAAAAATTGACCGTTGCCCAGAGCTGAGTGACTCCAGCGCATCTAAACCCTCCCACCCCCCACCCTAAAAAAAAGAAAAAAATTTAATTGGCAGTTTTGTAATCGATTACAACAGAAAAGTAATTCAATTACAAAGAACTTCACTCCTTAAAAGAAGTAATTAAGGTGTTACAAAATTACTGTAAAATGTAATCGATTACAAGTAATCCATTACTTGTAACGCGCAGTGTTGTACACGTTCCTCAAAAAAGGAACGAAAGCTCGTTCCTCGTTCCTTCTGATTTTTGGAACGCGTTCCCGTTACAAGTTACATCTGTGAAAAAGGAACTCGTTCCCGTTACAGTTTAAAAAATGGAACGTATCGTTACATATACGTTACATTTGTATTTTGCAAATTTCTATATTTAGTAAATCAAGCAGAGTCTTTTTTTATCTATCCCATTAGTATCAACATACGAGTTTGTATGTCGTCATGGAAGGGCAACAGGAGAAGAAAACAAGCGGAAGCAGGGTTTCATTTGTTGATATATTCAAGTTAAAAATCTCAGCTTTTAACCATATTCATGTTTGTAGTGGACGATTCAGACGAGCCGAATGTACTTTTTACCCAACATTGTACGAGCGTTTTACAACAACCTCACACGTTTAAATTGAACAAAGTCCCTTGTTCGAACTAAACATACAGTTGCTTCTCGATGTTGCTGTCCGCAAAACGATCAAGTGGAGGAGAAGGTAGGGCTTTTGGTAGGTCAGTCTTAAAAACTACAAATACTTCTTTGTAGGTTGGCTTTGTTGTTCATTTTGAAGGTAAAGGACAAGAGAAGAAATAAAGTTTTTTTTTTGTATCTTTTAAGTGACTAATGTTCGGGATACAAGGGTGCGTTCGATGTCTGGCAATATGTGATCTTGTTGTAACTGTAGGTCTCGTTATGGAAGTTCACAAGTGGCTGTAGTCGGCCTTAGATTTCTGGGTGTATGAGGATTCGTGGAACCAAAGAAAGTAGCTGAGTTTGAAACAACCCTCTTTCTTTGTCTTTTCCTACAACTAAAAGCCTTGCTTTTTGTACCGCAGTTTCGGGCACTCAAAAAAGAATCAATGTCCACCAACTCTCCTGCACCCGAAACTGTTATCAAACGAGGACCACACAAAATAATCCATAAGATTAGTAGCTGAAAAGGTAACGAGATCCTGCACTTTGTACTTTCAAAATTTCTCTGTTCGAAATAAAATAAAAATTACCCCACTGGACGAAAAAAGGAACGCCGTTACCAGGGATTTCCCCAGACCCCTCTAGGGGGGTGTACACCCCTAGTTTTCCTAAACACCCCCCTTGAAACTAAAAAAAAAAAATGCTTTTTTTCAGTTTAAGTAGAAAACACCACCACTCAGGTGTATATATAGAGAAAGGGAAACATACATTACGGGTATGAGCATTTGGTTAATAGACATCTGTAATTTAGCTAGTGGACTAAAAAATAAACAGTTTTATATTTTATCTAGCCTCGCCTCGCAACGCCCCCCCCCCCCCGAGCCATTGGGACACCCCCCTTGATTAGAATCCTGGGGAAACCCCTGGCCGTTACTCTTTCCGTTCCAGTAAAAATGTAACGCGTTCCCGTTCCAGTTCCAGTGATGCAAAATGGAACGGCGGCGTTCCTTCGTTCCTCCTAAAAGGAACGCGTTCTAGGAACGCCGTTCCTTGGAACGCCGTTCCGTACAACACTGGCGCGTTACGTACAAGCCTGCTTACAACGTAATTGTTCTTTCGCATTTGAAGACATAGATATTATTTTTCAATGTTGTCAAGCACGGACACCCAATGTTCTCGCGGAGCGAAGGAGGGCTTTTGTTTCGCCGGTTTGCCGATAACAACATCTGGGTGTTCCAGAAAATCGATTTATAAAGCAACCTGTCCCGGGACTTCGGCACGGCTCACCAATAAGGGAGAGGTCAAGGAGAAACTGCTCATTCCATGGAACCAAAATGGCGACCATACGGAGGGCTTGGCGATATCCTTTCTAACGATCCAAGCACTTTCCGGAGCCAAGTCAACCGTACACCGGATAAGAGAAGCCTCTTTTTACGAGATTGCCCATTAAGGCCCCTTCGATTCATTCACGAGGGCACCCGGCTCGTCTTCTGGAGGATAAGATGATGGATCAGGGAACCTTCCCTGACGGCGTCGAGTGACCATGCCTCAGCGAGTAACGCAAGAAGCGTACATCACACTAACGACCTCCTGACCGCTCGCTTCGGAGATATCGTGTTTCCGACGACATGGTTTGGCGTGTTGGAGACGACATATGATAGAAACACATATGCGGATACAAAGTGAGAAAGAGGAGGAAATAAGGGCACGTGAGGATGTAAGAGCACCAAACTCTGGCTCGAATGATTAACGGGTAGACGCTAAGCTACCTGCCTTTGTCCCCACTGAGTGTTCGAACGCGGGCGACGGACGCCGGCGCTTGACGTTCGAATGCGTTCGACGAGTAAGTAGATCTAAAGGCAGCTAGCTTTACGCTTACCCACCACCCTTGTAAACGTTACCAAAAAAAATAGGAATCGATGAGAGTTGCAATTACTCTCGCTTAAAAACTGTTTAATTAGATTACTCAGTTAGTCGAGACGAAAAGTAATTGGCGGTTACTTGAAAAAGTAACCGTAACTTCTCCGATTGCTTCAGATCTACAAACAGACAGAGTTTTATTCCGTTTTAAAAACGGGTACTTCGTGCTGCTCATTATTAGACTAGAGCCACAGAATTAGGAACTATACTTATCTTCTTAATCAACCAATTTTGGTCAACCATCCTCCTGTCAGAGATTTGGTTCGAGGATTCCTCGGTAGAAAATTGTTCGAACGAAGGGCGCCATTATAAAAGGGAGAAAAATAAAAAAATAACCGTTACAAGTAATTGTAGTAGTTCCACAAGTAATAAAATTACTGTTGTGATTACTTCCTATACTTCGTTTCACCCTAGCATGGACTAACCGCGAAGGCTGTGCTAGCGCGAGCGGTCAGCCTTGACTGCCTTGACTAGAGCACTTGCTGCACGAGCGCCTCGTGCAGCCGCCGCGGCTTCATTCAAAGCGACTAGCTCGCGCTTTTAGCACGCGCGGCTAACAATAGTCCATACTAAGGTGAGACGAAGTATAGTAAATGTAATAAAATGATTACAAATTACTCCAAAAAGTGATCGATTACTATACTTCGTCTCACCTTAGTATGGACTATTGTTAGCCGCGCGTGCTAAAAGCGCGAGCTAGTCGCTTTGAATGAAGCCGCGGCGGCTGCACGAGCGCTCGTGCAGCAAGTGCTCTAGTCAAGGCAGTCAAGGCTGGCCGCTCGCGCTTGCACAGCCTTCGCGGTTAGTCCATGCTGGAGTGAGACGAAGCATAGTAAGTTGATTACAATTTTATTGAGTGCCGTACAAGTCTGCTACCCGCTAATCATTCCGACCGAAGCTCGACGCTCTGGCCTTGCTTTAGTTACAGTATTTTTCCGATCAGTGAGCGATGTACAACTTCCCAGCATTCCGGGTCTGTGTCCAATGTTCTACGGTAATTGTGTAAAGACAAGCGACGAATCTAAGCAAGGATAACAGTCGAAAATAACGTAAGGCTTGTTCAAAGAGCGCCAACATAATGATGCCGCTAATATTGACAACCTGCGAAATTTATATTCCACTAAAGTGACCACCATTTACGGGCGGTTAGAACGCATAAAACTGAAAAAGTACGCGAAATATAAAAAGGTGTCCCTCCTTTTATTAGTGTGCTGAATTTATCGGACGGCAAGAGTTTTCTGGTTTTTCCCCATCTTAAAAGTTTTCGAGCATGCAGATATGAGCTTCTAACGCTAGAAGAAACTTACGTTTGCACCCATACACATGAGCAGCAGAGTATTTAACAAGAATGTTATTTATTACTTTATCACAAATCGCACTCATTACTTGGCTTTACTTTATGTTGATCGTCTACATGTACAGATATATGTACTGATACAGCGTTAGAGCGTACGTCTTGATGTCTCTTTCTTGGTTTTCGAGATGCTCTTCGTTGCTTTGGCTGCACAATGAACTACCCTGAAGAAGAGTGCCGATGCCGCGCTTGCGCTAACAGTGCCGGACACTGTAGATATATCCATGTACAAAGTCATTTCAGCGCCGTTTTTAATTCCCTGAATTTAAAAAAAAAAAAAACGCCGTAATTGGCCATTATGTTTGTCTACATGACTGAGAAATGTTGAAGTGTTGTAAGTTGGGCGAGATTGTATGAGGACATATTGAACAGAAAAACGCACAAGAAGACAAGGACAGATCCTTCTCTCTATCCTTGCCTTTTTGTGCGCTGTTCTGCTCAACATGTCTGAGAAATGTCCCAAGCTATCTTGTGCGCATACAAATAATTCGTGATATTTCCTCTTATAATCAAGCGCAATGATAAAATGCGGTCACTTTTTCCCATGCATTACCGATATTCACTTTCAGACTGGTTGTCGTCTGCTTCAATTTGAAACCGCGCACACTATCGCCAGTTGGACCTCAAGCGTACGATATGATAACTGGGATCATCTCCTCATGGCCTCCGAGATTTTTCGTGCGCTCTACCCCGGCCTGTCCAAACGCTCGGCTGCCTAAAGCGGAAAAAGCGAGCCGAGCCAGTTCTCTAGACACCTGCATGCGGCGCTTATAGAACAAAGCCAGAAAAGGACACAGAATCGCCTCAGAGCACGCTGACAAGTAGGAGCCCGCGGCATGAAGCTTGCAATTCTATTGTTTCATCATCAGAATAGAGAGAGGTAAGTTTATTCCTGTCGATTCGTAATTTGTATTCACTGCTCCGGCCTTTGCGCGCTGTTTCGCTCGATGATACATCGGAATGCAAGATGTATAATCCGTATTTGTCCTCTGCGAATACTGTCTGGACCGGCGGGACTGGCATAGAAATATTTTTGTCGTCATACATGACAACAGCTTTCTGAATTTCACTTACCTGCACGGATATTTGATCCACATCTTTCGCGCTTTGAAAAAATAAACCTTCAAATTTCCATCAACTTCTCCCTTGCCAAAAGCTTGTATGTTGCGGCAAGGGGCGAAGAGCAAATTTCGCGCTGGGTTGTTTGGGTTGAAGGTTTGTAGCTTGGGCTAGTTGGTCACATTTTTAAAAATGTTCAAACTGCGCAAACGACGAGGGACCTTTTAAAAATGTCGCTCCAGCTAGGCCAAGCTTCAACCTTAGCTATCTTTATTCCTAGTTCACTGGGCCCTTTTAATTGTCAGCGCTGTGTATGCGTCCGTCTGCTTCTTGTCCCTCCTCGTTGGCGCTACTTTATCCGTATAGACCGACGATAATGGCGGTATGATGGTAATTCGCGGCTACTCGTTCGTAATGTTTGGTTTAGTTGCGAGTGCCACAAGCGACCAGAGTAACAGTCTCTATCGGCGAGTGCAATGGCCCAAGGAGCGCCGTCAGCGCGTGAAATATGTTGGAGGCCATGATGTCCATAGTCTCCCTGAGCTTGTACCCACACTCCTATGATCACTGAGCGGATGAAAGCGGCAGGGCGCCTCATTCCCGATGGCCTGGTCTTTGCGTTCCACCGTGCAACATGGCTTCGCGTGCACGCTGGAGTCTTTTCGATGGTAGGCAGCTCGTACCAGAGACGCGACAACTGAAAGACCTGCCTGCCATTCTCGGGAACGTGAGTGGCGGAGCGATACAGAATTAGAGGGGAGGTATGAAAGCTCGGAGATTTTTGCGCGCAAGGAACGGTGGCATTAAAGCACCGAGCTCTGATTGGAAGAATAAGGAGTACACGCAAAGGCTAGCTGCCTTTTGTCTCTATACCTATAGTCCCTCGATAAAATCGAGTTTCTTCCGAGTGCAGCCAACGATTGTTGAGCGAACGCGCAAAAGACGTGCCTCGAGTGAGTGCTGCGCGAAATTTTCTCCCAAAAGCTGCATCGAGGCGTGGGCCTCTCGCTTTTGGCACATACACTCGCAAGACAAGTGCAAACACAACGAGGGACATGATCTCTACCCAGTGTCTCCCTCCAATCAGAGCGAGCAAGACCGTCGTCTGCTACTCGCGCAGAAGGAGCAATGGTGTCATCTGCTACTCGTAGCAATAGCGGTCTTACCAATTTTACAGACACTGGAAAGGCACCGGCTAATACCTAGAAGGGTTGTTTTAAGGCGGAAGTCTTATATGTCCCATTGCGCGAAAAAGGGCCGTCGGCGTTGTGCTCGAAAGATGGCCATAAATATACATCATCAAGCACTGTTTTACTGGGCGCGTCCGCTTACGAGCGAGATAAAAAGCGGACGCGCCTCAGAAATAAAACACAAAGAAAAGCACAGCAGCGCAGACGCTTCGTCACAGAAGCCGTGAAGCCGGCGGGGCCGCCGCGCCTGCGCAGTGGGGGAGCCTGACGTCACTGCCGGAGCGCGCCAACGAATACGGGAACACACACACCGAATACAATCCCGGCAGAAACAACCCTAATACATGTAGAAACAATACTCGACAACATTTCACCTCCCAGGATTGTAATGCTTTCGCATTCCTAAACGTAAGCAGTCGCCAAATAACACGCTAGCGTGTTATTTGTCGACTGACAACTACTAGACGCCTTACAAAGAACGCGGAACCCCGGGCCAAGACGTCGTCTGCTCCGGACTAAGGAGGAGTTGCGGGATATAAGAAATATTCGTATATATTATCATTTTCAATATAAGAAATACTGACAATGGCTTTACATGAAGGCAATTTCATTCCATTTGTATTTCACTGTTCCTGCTAGCGAGATACAACTAGGCCTCGCTATTATTGCTGCGTCGATACGACGGGAAAAATTCTTTGTTTAAGCGCGGGGAGGAAAGGTTAATATGTGTTTCCCGGGGAGGTATTCCTGTCAAGCGTAAAATCGTGCGAAATGGTCGAATTTCGGGAGTCTCCCGGGTGATACGGGAACGTTGGCAGGTATGCGAAAGGCCTAGTCGCAAGAGCAGTTCCGATCAGTCAGGGAGATTCTACGGCTATTTTACTGCTTTGCTTTGCAGATATGAAATAATCTGCAGCAAATAAGAGACATTTATAAAGTTGCCCTCTGAAAAGCGAGTTTTGCCATGACAAACGCATGGCTCAAAACGAGCCCCACCTTAACCTCTCAAAAGAACTACAATCTAGGTGGCAGGCACGTAGGCAAGATTTCGATTTGGGGGGGGGGGGGGGGGGGCACTCATGACAAAATGCTGTATGAGGGGGAGGAGGAGAAAAGGCCGCAGCTAAATGGAAAACTACGACCGCTACAACATCATAAGCAGAAATCGTCCGCTGGGATGGCTGAAAACGCAGCGGAAAAACATGCGCAAAAGAACTGGCTGTACGAACAAGAAACCTCCTTGAAAACGAAGATGAAATCAGGGCACAAGGTTGCTCGACAAACAGCCAATTCGCTGAATGCCCTGTTGAGAAGCGATCGTGGTAGTATTTTTAATATCGGTCTCAGTGTGGATCGCGGTTTTCCCTTAGTGTAATATTTTGGCAGTGCTCGAATCCGCAGCGTACGTAAATCGATATCAATCATTTTCTCTGGTTCGATTTTTGACCGGAGTTACCCTCTAAAGGCCGGCGACCAGACTCGAGATTCTGCAAGGCAGAAGATCCTCCTCGCCATGAAGGAGGAGGAAAGAGCCAACGGTGCACATGGACGAAGGGGGAGAGGAGGAAGTGGGGTCGTCGGTTTTTTAGGGAAGGGGTAACTCGATCGCCTTGCAGACCATTCCCAATTTAATGGCAGACGCGTTTCCCGCGTCGATTTGTCGCAAGTGCGCGTGCGTTCCGTTGTCGCGCGTGGCGACGAGAAAAGCGGGCGGAGAGACGAAGAAGAAACTCCGAAACGATCAACGCTTTCGATCCCCTCCTCGCAGCTTGTCGTGTTGCAGACGCAGCACACGACGTGACCCCGATCGTGCAGTCGAAAACGCTCTGTTACCCAGCTGTTACCACCTTTTTCATAATGTATAAATGTGCATAGATTATGCGCGGCCGCCATTAGGTTGGTCATGCACACTATGAGCACGCATTGGACACGAGCGCTGCGTCAGTGGTCGGCGCGAACTCGGAAGCCAATCACGGGCGTCACACGCCGTAAGCGATGAGACCAACTATAATGGGGGCTGCGCATAATCTATGCCTCATTTTATAATTAGCTTAGGTTAGTGGTGCATTCACTGTGAGTGGTTGGTTTAGTCGTTTAGCAAACGCAGAAAGACGACGAGCGCAGTGACGTTGCATTCTTGGCGCTGCTTTTTACATTAAATTCAATTCATCTTTATTGACTCCAGTTTGATGAAGGGAACAGGGAAAAAGTTTGATTGGATCAACTGGATCATGGCGTGGTCTGCGGTTCGACTTGTGAAATCAAGTATATCATGGTATTTTTTTTATTATAAATATGTGCAAGTTTACCGGGATCTGTCCCGGTAAACTTACACACAGACATGTACGTGACGCGTTACAAGTAACGACTTACTTATGCGTTGCTACTTTTTTCGACAACGAGTAACGTCTTCAGTAATTATTTTTTTAGAAAAGCAACGAGTAATGTATTTAGTTATTTGAAGGCCAATTACCGACTAGGGTGATTTCAGATAAGATCGACCAAAGGGTGGCTGGTTGACATTTTAAAACCAATTGATGTTTTCTGTGTCTGGTATAAACGAATCCAAACTTAGTTTTGACCAGAAGAAAGATTTGGGGACAGGAAAAATTGTAAGCGCATAGAAGGTGGACAGTTGCATTAACGCGCACTGATGGAGGGGGCACGTTTGAAAGTGATTAACTAAAACGATAAGATTAGGAGAATTCTAACACTTTTTAAAAACAAACTATTGGTATAGTTTGCTTTTAATATATAGTAATTATATTTTTTTAAATATATTTATTTTTTCTAAAAATTGCTAAACAGGCCACTGTTGAACGACAAATGGCGAGATTTGGAGGCATGTATCTCATGAAATGATTTAATCACCATCATATACGTTTTAGTTATTATTCTACTTATATATGGCTATTATTTAAAATATATATTAGGTATCTGAGTGATACAATACCGTGATATATTTAGGCAAACATGGAGAAAAAATCAAACAACGAAAATCTCCGATGCGAATAATAAAAAAAACATTACCTTCAAGTGTTTTTTTGTTCTTTTTATTTGGGTGCCCTTTTTCACTCTATTTCGGCATTCATTTCTATTAAAAACATGTTGCATTATTTGATTGACATAGAAGATATAACTCCCCAAAATAGGGTCCTTTTTTAATGCCTACACTTAGCAGTGCCCTATACGAGAAGTGCCTCTGAGTTCCAGTTTCAGGAAACTAACACACATCTTTCATATATTTTTATTCAGATGAGTTCATTGACAACTATAGCAGTCGTTCACACAGTAAAAGTGAGAAGAAACTATATACAGCATTTTACATACAGCGTACAAAGAGGTATCATATTAGAGTCTTGTGATTCGAGAAAAGATGATGCACTGTGAAGTGTTACTTTCCGGTATATTTTATATTTAGAATAAAATAAATAACTTTACTTCCACGCGCAAAAATAAAGATAGAATACTAAAAAAATTAGGTTAGCTATGTATTTCCGGGGTCAAACCATTTCAGGTGAGAGGTGCCACCGACGCACCGTGCCGGGCGTAGCAGCTTCAATACTCTTGGTGTACGAATGGATCGTGGCAAGCCGAGATATTTTATCCTGCGCGAGGATAACGTTTCGTGATTCTTGTATGGTGATCAGATAAAGATTATGAGCAATCACCAAGTAAAGCAGTAGGTTAAATACCCCGCGAAGAAAACTGATAAATAAGATGTCCCTGCATTCAAAATGAGCGGTCCTTGGGGAATCAAATTCGGCACTTTACGCTAATGGTTTCCTCGCTGTACCCATTTAATAAAGTTTCTTCTAAGCAGATAGGACTGTCCGTGCTACATATATGTCACAGGTCCCTTCTGTTGATGACTTGCACAGCCGCCACGCGTGCCAAGACTGAATGCCAGGAAAGACGCGCACCTTCAGCCACTCTTCTTTCTTTTTTTTATGACGATACCGAACTTTTTTATTTTCGTCAAGATACATCGAGATGCGCCCAGTTTCTCAAATAGAACGCTCACCATTGTCCAGGCCGTCTGAATTGCGTTTATCGAACGTTATCTGAGGTTGTTCAGCGTGGGCATGGTGCTTCACGAGTCCGCCAACTCCGTCGCATGCATTTTCCCATGTCCAGACACAGAAAATAACCACTGGGCTTGTGGGCAATCGTTCTGTGCAAAATGGTGAAGCTGGTAGCGATTTTTAAAATGACTGGCGGCCCCGTCACTTACGTACGTCACGTGCGAGTATACCGCAACGTTGTCTTCAACCCACTCTTCACTTTTTCTAGAGCCAAGCGCGTGTGAGCGGTATCGTCACACAGTTACTCACAGATGATAGCACTTTGTCAGAAAGCACGAAGGTCTAGTTTTCAGCAAAGTCAAAATGAAAGACAATGCTCCCGCGTTGCATGCACTGTTTCCCATCGTAGATCGCTTTATCTTGCGTTTGTCGGATATGGTTGTGAAATATCGAACTTCCAAACTTTACTTGAACGACTTTTAGGACTCTATCAGGATCCAATGTCTTTTTTTTTTTCGCAAGGTCACCGGACTCCCATGTTATAAGCACAATCTCTTCATCCTCTGGGATATGAAGTTCCTCGAGTGTAAAAGACTGGCCTTTTGGGCAGTGATCACAGTCTCCTTAAAGACACAGACCTGTTAGTAGGTCGCACAGAAATGCTGAGTTTATTTTACCAGTGTTGAATGCTGAGCCTGTTACGTTATCTATAGAGCGGCAATACAAAGGTAATAATTGACGCAGCGCACACAAACGCACACTTCCAGTTCCTTGTGTGGAATACATTTGACCCATCTAGGGCGGAAGGAATAAAATTCTCGTTAGCTCAATGCCGGAATCAGGATGCTTGTCTTTGTATACACGGAAGGCCTCTCGGACTGAGCGTGTCAGGAAGTGTTTTGGCACCAACGTTTTCTCCCCGTCGAGCATGACCGACATCACGTCCTTCTGGTTGGGACCTTGGCGCAAACATTGTAGCTCGTCTTTCGTGAAGTACTCTAGGCAGCAGACATGTTCTTAGGGCTCACCTTGCACCTCGTGTAAAAATCCGGCTCATACCACACGCCATACTTTTCCTTACCTAGAGCGTAAACACTGTCTCCATGCTAACCTTTTCTAGGTGAACATGTCGACAGTGTTTATGCTCTATTGTGTTTAGGCAAGGCTCGAGTATTTGGGGATTCTGCTCTCTGTCGGTGTGCCCCTTTGTGCCTGATATTATCGCCCGTGACGCCAGCGAGTGGGATGGAGACAGGCAGACCGCCTCAGTAGACAGGTGTCGGCGGCTACATTTTGCTGGTTCAAGCGAACCCCTTATCCTTGACAGCGAGCGAGGGAATGCGAAAAAATTGTATCGGGCCGTTTTGCCAGAATTAGTGACGAGTGTCGTCTGCTACTTCCGTCAACTATTTCGCCATATTCGTAATCTTCGCGAGGAAATGATGGTTGCTAGCCACAGAACACTATCACGCAGAAAGGGAAGGCTTGAATATGTTTTTATTCTAGACATAAGTCGGGGATATATATAAGAGAGAGAGAAAGAGAGAGATATGGAGACAGAGGGGAAGGAAGATGAGTATATAGTGTGTAGGAAAATAAAGTAAATAAAGTTCTCAGTGGCCGATGGCTGCGGGATCTTTCTCGGATCACTAGTTCGTAGGATGATAGCTCTTTGTACACAGTAGTTTCTCCTCACTTTTACTGTGTGAACGATTGCTATAGTTATCAAGGGCCTCATCTGAATATAGATATATAAAAGATGTGCGTTAGTTTCATGAAACCGGAACTCAGAGTCACTTCACGCATAGGGCTAAGTGTAGGCTTTCAAAAAAGGACCCTACTTTGGGGAGTTATATTTTTTTCAATCAAATAATGCAACATTTTTTTCAATAGAACTGAATTCCTAAATAGAGTATGACAGAGGTACCCAAATTTAAACAAAAATCGAAGGTGGTGTTTTTCTTTTTTTATTTGCATCGGAAGTTTTCGTTTTGTGGTGTTCTCTCCATGTTTGCCTGAATATATCACGACTATCAGTATCACCCAGATACCTAAAATATATTTTAAATAATAGCCATGCATAATTAGGAATACTATCTGAAAAGTACATGAGGGTGGTTAAATTATTTCATGAGATACAGGCCTCCACATTTTGCCATTTTTCGCCCGAGCAAGCATGTTTGGCAATTTCAGAAAAATAAATATATATTTAAATATATAAAATTATTATATGTATGGCAGTGCTTAGATCCATAGCTTATTTTTAAAAGTATTAGAATTATCCTAATTTTATCGTTTTAGTTACTCTCTTTCAAACATGCCCTCCATCAGTGTCGTTAATGCAACTGTCATCCTCTTCATGCCTTACAATTTGTCCTGTCCTCAAATTTTTTTTTCTGGTCAAAACTAAGTTTGGATTCGCTTGTACCAGACACTAGACAATGGCATATAAAAACATCAGTTGATTTTAAATTGTGACCAGCCACCCTTTGGTCGATCTTGTCTGAAATAACCCAGTAACGGTATTTCGTTACTTTTGAAGAGTAACTTCTACAACACCGATTCAAAGGCCTCTGTTTTTATTCTAACCTGAGTATGCGCTCTTGCAAAAAGGCAGATGTGCCACCCGAGAAACAACTAAACAGTAGGACAGTATATCAACGTTTACTGTTGGACACGTCAGTCGAACTCTACAGCTGTGAATGTCCTTCACCCGGTGAGCACAATAAGGTTCAGTTGGTCGAACCTTCTACAATCGTGTACAGACAGAATGTAAGTGCCGGAGGCTGCCACCGGAAGGCGTAGAACCTGTTGTCAACTTCGAACTTTAGAAGCGGAGAACACAAAGAGAGAAAGGATAAATCCCTGAATCCCCAGCACTCTCGATAGCACAACGCTGCCGTTCCTTCGAGCGCGTCGGTATGCAACGACTCTTCAGCGTCGCCGGAGATGCTTTCGCAAGCGAGCGGGGAAACATAACTGATGAAACCTTGAGCGGCGGCTACTGCTTAAGTACAATGTGGCTGCTGAAAAATAAAACAAGAAAGCACGAAACAAAATCAGTTATTTATTGGACGTCAAAGGAAGCAGAAGAGTACCGTCAGCAGATCTCGAGGTAAAAGTATCGTGTTCCTTTGGAGAATCGTGGCAACGAGTAACGTGTTTAGTGACTTTAGTTAGCGAGTGACAAGTAACGGTATTTAGATTTTGCTTCTTTTTGGCAACTTTTACACGTTTGTTGTACGGATCACCCACCAAAAATATGTATAGATCAATTGACAGGATAGGAACACTTACTCAGAAGCGCACATAGGTACTCAGCATGGGGAAGGGATTCACTCTGAACAGTGACCGACCATGAGAATAAATCAGCGACCAGTATATACACCAACTCATGTTTACAAACAAACCGGAGCGCCCCTAGCGGACGCCACCGGCGCCGCGCATGCGCGGTGGATGGTGGGCAAGAAGCCCGCCGTCGCCCATAAACAAACCATTGAATTGCGTTGTTGTCGGCGTCGGTGGGAGTCCCCGTTCTCTTTTTCGCGTTGGAATTGTTGATTCTACGTCCTCCTAACAATGTCTGACTACTTGAGCGGCTTCAGCAAAATTAACGAGGCAAAACTTTGCGTGAATAATGTGACGTGCGGCGATTCATTTGACGTGGACGCCGCAGAATGGGCGCTAAAGCCTGACTCCCACGATGAGATTCTGCTCGCTATTTTCAGTCGCGACGTCGTTCGGGCTGCAAAAGCGTGGACCGTAGCTGAGATGGTGGACGTCGATACTGAAAACCGCAAGTAGAATCGGGCATTACAAGTCGGTGATGGCCACTGGTAACAATGATTAACATCTTCTTGCATCTACTGTTTACACTTAGCCTACTTACCCCAACCAACCTTCAAAAGTGTTTTGAGGCCTGCACTTAGTTCTTATCGCAATTACCGGGTCAACGTTGGTTTACGGGCCACTGTCGTTTCAACGAGCTGACGACAAAAAGCAGACAAGTTTGAAAGAGCAGACGACAGTTCGAACGCATGCGCAATGGAGTGCGGGCGAGAAGCGCCGCGTCCCGCGTCAACAAACCATTGAAATGTCACGTTGTCGGCGTCTGTGTGAGTCTGCATACTCTTTTCGCGTTGGAATTGTCGATTCTACGTCCTCATAGCAATGTCTTACCACTTTAATCGCCTGAGCGAAATTATTAAGGCTCGTTACGCCGCTAAACTTTGCGTAAATAATTTGACGTGCGGCGATTCATTGGCATGAACGCCGCAGAATGGACGCCAAAACCATGATGAGATTGTTCTAGCTATTTTCGGTCGCGACGTCGCTCGTGCTGCAGAAGTGTAGAAGGTAGCGGCGATGATCGACGTCGATACTGAAAATCGGAAGCGGGAACAGACCAAGCGTAACAAGTCGGTGATGGCCACTGGTACCAATGATCAACATCTTGTATCTACTGTTTACACCGAGCCTACTTAAGTCTTTTGAGGCCTGCAATTACTTCTTATTGCAATCACCCGGTCAAAGTTTGGTCTACGGGCCTTTTGTTTGAACGAGCAGACGACAAAAAGCAGACAAGTTTGAAAGAGCAGACGAAAGTTCGAACGATCAGGCGGCCGTGTGAATTCGAAGACGCACTGAACCCGCGGGTGGTCCGGACAACTTGGCGGTTTTCTCTCGTTCATGTTGGAACAAAGCAAATACATGTGGCGACCACAAAGTGTTGCCCGAACAAGCAATCGCAGTTCGACAGCGTCTGGTTTGCCCTTTCACGGCTACTATCCACGTTCTCGGACGAACGGAGGGGGCAGAAACACATGAAAACTGATCTTCAAACCTTTCCAGACTCTCTCTGGTACAGCCCCCGTCGCAGCATTTTGACGAGAAGGCAGGTTTTTTGTCTGGTTTCTTCCAAAGGAACACAGGAATGCATGTCTCGCACGGCGACTTCTGCCCACCACCCCAGACCGGAAGTGCGACCGACGCGCCACCACCGCGGCGTGACGTAGGAGAGAGTTGAGTTCGTGGTAACTAAATAAAAGACAAGATAAGCCTGGGTCATTTCAAGCCGCAAGACAAAACTAGACCTCGTCAGATTTTTAAAAAAAGTCACAGTGGTGGCCACTTCTGCTGTAAGAAATATGCCAAAATATGAAGAATATTTTGAATAAAATATTATGGTAATATTATATTTCAACCACTGTGGCCATTGTGGTTTTTGGGGCATTTTAAATGAAGATTATTATTATTAATAATATTAGAAGTAGTACTGGTAGTAGTAGTACTATTAAAATATTTGAGATGACAAACAATATCCTAAATCCTCTATCTAGCTATATATTTCTTTGTTTTCTGCATTTCGATTTACCTACAAAACAAAAAGTTTTAAATAATGTCTGCAGAAACTTGGAAACGGACGAATTTTAGTACAATACATTTATACGATAATTTTTTTAAAAAAAGAAAACCACTTATTTCTTTTCTCAACATCATTCATTCAGTATTACTGGTGGATCACGCTTTAAATATTTTTCAAAAATCATGGGTTAATAACTTAACGCCCAGCAATTCAAGAGGCAGGAGCCGCTACGAACGGCTTGTATTTTTCCAGAATACGCGAATCGCGACATTGCAGAACAGAGCATAACATCCTTCGGATCAAACAGCAACCCTGCCACGCCGAGATCTGCTGGAAGTAATCGTTCAGGCGTATTCCTTAATACTTACGATGAACTGCAATGGATACCGTTATCGAAATGGTCGTATTAAATCAATAACCGTCCAGCGCAAAACAGTTGAATGAAAACGGCAACTTGCATAACCAAACATACCCCAGTATGTTGGCTATTTTGGCATATCCAGCAGTAATCAGCTAATAAAATAAGCGTTAGCTCTTTACAGACGCGGATAATGACCTTTGCTGGCAATGTCATCCTGCGGCAATCAAATGACCAGCAGAAAACGAAACACCGTTATCCTTTTTATATTTCGCACTGAATGAATGTAGCATTGATCTTTACTTCATCGCAC
>JAZHYW010040949.1:0-24853 GCA_037355805.1 Ixodes ricinus | reverse complement strand
GGACTTTCCACCTTCTCCCCCAGTACCCTTCCCTCCTTCTCCTCAAGAGCTGCGCTCTAATTCGGCGTTACAGGGGATTGTAAACGTCTTTAATTTTTTCAATAAATCCTGCTTTATCGGCAGAAATAAGAACGATATCAGACTGTCAACTTCGACGGTGCTGAGTATAGATTGCAATTTCCCCAAGCCTTCGCCGTGATTCTTAGAGACCATTAAGCATGTTGGTCGCAGCTGATAATCTTTGTCGTGACGTCACACGTGCATGAACCGCCACGGTCGTCTCCGCGCGCTCTCTCGTGCTGCTCTTGTTCGGCGCCTATTAGCGGCGAGATGTTTTAGTGGCGCCCTCCTATGGTTCCCTCTCGTGACGTCATTACCTTGCAAACAACAAGTTTGACGATATGTGTAATTAGCATGATACAAGCTTCAAATAATTGCGCTCTGAAACCAACACTGCCAACACCGTCAAAATTGAAGTTCTTACATTTCTCTTATTTCTGTCGATGAGAAATCTTTGCTAGCGTCATAAGCAGCATTCGGCCAGTCGTGGAAGGCCGACCACAGCGACACCTTCGATCGTGCACGTCGCCAATAAAGAGTGCTATGGATGTTTCGCCCCTTCAATGAAAAACGTCACGAAGATAAACGGTTCTGCAATTTCGTGAGAAAAGAAATCTTCGCGGCAATCTTTCGGTTCCTCCCCCCACTACGTCCGAACACGAAGAATCTTTGTGTTGGACGAGTTTAGCGACCCTGCACTTTGGTGCTAGTTATGAGCGCTTGTATGACCGCTTAATTTACGGAGAACGGTGGTTGCGTTAAGAAGTCAAGCCCCGCAAAACTAAATTAAACATATACCTGTTTAGCTGTCCTGTTTCCGCAGCACGGCTTCTGGTGGCATTTTTTTAAGGCGGATGGCACCCTGGTGAACACACCTTTCTTCTTAACAACCTGGAGCTTTAAACCGGTTTGAACGGGTTAGCGCTTGGCGGAACCCGTAACCAACCCGTTATTTTGAATTCAGCACTGAACCGAAACCGATAAGGAAAAAATGCAAAGCTACAAAGCCCAAATCGAACCGGAATAATGACCGGTACGATTCTTTGTTCTCTGTGCTCCGTTTCACGTACATTGAGCTCAACCCAGCTCAATGTACGTTGCACGTGGTGACACCTCCGAACATCACTGCGCCCCATATTTAGAGTCACGTAGCACTCACACGGCCTTATTTATTTGTTTATTTATTGAATTACCTTCATCGCCCTTAGCAGGGCAGTATTCTAGGGGTAAGACAATAAAAAAAGATACGGTAAACGACTTCATAATCGCGAAGACATAATTTTTACGAATTCCGCGAATCACCTACTATTCGCGAAAAATACGTCCCGCGAACAATTCGCGCAAAATGTACACACATTGGAATCCATATTGAGATCCCACCGCATCGTGAAAATTAGAACCTGTGAATTATTCCAAAACTTCAGCTTTGACCTGAATCGCGAAATATGGAGCCAGCGAAAAATACGTCATTTACAGTATATAAAAATTAACTTATGCATCGAAAATATGCATGTGATTCGAAGAAAGTTCCAATGACATCAAGTATGAAAATAATAACATAATAAAAAATTTTAACAGTAGAAAACAAACCAGTCGGCAAGCACACCAACACTCAAATTCACAAATTGATATTTAGCCAAACAAGAAACTCTGCAGAACCGAAAAACAAAATGGTCGCAACTGGTGAGAGGACAATCTAATCTGTTAGACTGCTCCATTTGTTTACAGTTCTCGAAAAAATATACGTTTTTACATATATTTATTTTGCTTCTGTGGTCGCGGACTTTTGCATGATGATCGGTACGCGGTGACGCATAAGTTGGATATTTTATGTATTGTTCCTTATGAATTCCATTTCGGCCATTGAATATGTTGTAAAACAAGCACAATCTCAGGTACTTCCGCCGATCAGCAAGCATTCGCCAACCCTGACTCCTTACAAATAGCAGATGAGCTTTCAGAAAAATATTATAGTTACCCGACACGAACCGCACTGGTCTTTTCTCTGTGCGCTCTAGCTCATTCATACTTGAACTGATGTGAAGGTCCCACGCGGCACAAGAATATTGTAAAGTCGGATGTACGTTTGTCAAATACAACGTTTCTTTTAATTTTACGGGTGCTTGCCTAAATTTGTGTTTAAGAAAGTGTAATGTGCGGCTAGCCTTTAAAGATATATAATTTACATGTGCGTTCCAAGATAACTCGCTGGAAAACAAAACCCCGAAAATACTTGTATTCGGTTGCAACAGACAAACTTGTACTACCTAAAAAATATTCTATGTTCAGAGGTCGCCTTTTGTTCGTAAACCTTACTGGATTGCACTTGTTGAAGTTGAGAGACATTTTCTATGTTTGACGCCTAAATAAAACGGAATCAAAATCATTTTGTAAAAGCTCAGAATATTCTTTACATGAGACGTCATGGAAAACACAGCAATCATCGGCATATAGTCTTACATGGCTAGAAACATTCGTAGCGAGATCACTTATAAAGATAAAAAAATAGAGGGGGACCCAAAAACGGACTTTTACAGCACACCTGATAACACGGTGATATCTGACGAACCGACACCATCCCGAACCTGTTTTTGCTTTCTTACAACTAGATAGGCTTCAATCCACATTAGAAGTGAATTTGGAATATGAACGGTGGATAACTTTTGCAATAACAGAGTGTGTGACACAAAATCAAAAGCGTCACGTTAGTCCCAAAAAACTCAATCAACCGGATGGCCACTGTTTATCAAAGTAGGAATGTCACGCGTGAATTCTATCAATTGTATATCGCACGAAAATCCGCTCCTAAATCCATGTTGCGTTGGGTAAAAAAGAAAAAAAAAGCGATTTGGATTGACTCTGATGGCTCGTAGCATCCGCTGCAATCGGTCGTAAGGTGGTACTTTTTGTATGTGTCTGTGGTCGTGTTCGTGATTTTTTGTGTTCGCGCGCGCACGTGTGAATGTGTGTGCGTGTGTGTGTGTGTGTGTGTGTTTTTGGAGGGGGGGGTTGGAGGCTGGGGGAAGGGGGGCTGGAGGCTGGGGGGGGGGGGGAGGGGTGTGCTTGTACGCGCTATCTCAAAACAATTGCTGCTTCCTTGCCGTCTCCTGTAAATAACCGCGGCTACACCTCAGGCTCTGCACACTACCTTTGCACAAAGAGCTCTGTGGCGACCGCCATTTTGCGACTCGAGCGACTCTTATCAGCCAGCAAGTTCTGCCACCCGCCTGAGCTGTGGAAACCTGGTCAGCGCGACTCCCCACCTGCATTATGCATTCAAAGTTCGCCTGCTTTTCCTGAAACTTTTTTTTTAAACTTTATTTGACTGTTTAGGATGCTTACCCCCTTTTTGTAATCTTCCACTATGAGAACCAGGGAATACCATGGTTCCTAGCCTGCTCGACCTTCGCAGGAAACGAACGAAGAGAGCGAATTAAGGCCGGTTCAGACACTTGCGTTTGAGTGCGTTTGACTGCGTTGCGGCGAGAACCGAAAGCGAGTTACCGGCACATCTGTGCTTCGTATGAAGCATGGAATCAATTCAAGGAATCTTCTTGGCACGCGATATAAGAAGCAGGGATGTCCTGGTGTCTCGCTGCCGCAACGCAGTCAAACGCAGTCAAACGCAACTGTGTGAACCGGGCTTTACAAGCAGCCCGCGATGCGGGCAGTTCGAGGTTCTTGGAGGATTACTTCCGTTGAGGTAATCTCCGAAAAGTCTTTCCGTCTCTTTCCCGGTCTTCGAGAAAAATAGCTGATAAGGTCGAGTTCGGGGTATGGGGACGGAATGAACATTTTCGTTGGTTTGCCTTGATGCTGCGCAAAAAGAAAAAAAAAGTGTTTTTTTTATAACATGTTTTAAAACAAGCCGGATTCCGTCCCACCGTCGTAAGTATACATTGGATATCCTGTGTTATTTGAGACCTTTCGCAAATAAATCCTGTTCGGAAAACGCGGCACGTCGTATGGCAGGATCGCGCAGAAATACCCTCAAAAGTATTTGGAAATACAAATACTGGGATACATTGCAAAAACCGCTAAAATACTGATACTAAAATACATTTATAAAAAATGTATTCCGATACGTATCACAAACACATTTAAAGAAATAGGAAATATTTGGAAATACAAAAAGAACAGTATGCATTTGAGTAAGGCTGAAATAGAGGCACTGAAATACATTGTTATAAAAACATTATTGTTGATGTTTTGGTGTACCACTCAAGCCGGAGTTACACTGCTCATACATTATACAAAAGACAGTCTGCATACAGATTCGAATGCCGCGTGGCAACGAGTTCAAGGAGGAAGCTTGGCACGCGGCATTCGAACCACGGACATTGCGGTGACTCATGATGTATGACTTTTGTATGACTTATGAGCATTGTGAGCCCGGCTTTAGAGCATACAAAGAACAAAAAAATTAGCATGCTTTAAAATGGGAGATTTTGTTTTTTAAACCAACGAGAGAGTTCTCACAGCAAGGTTAAACCCTAAACTAAACTCGAATCGAATTTACCGCAGGAACATCTTTTATTTTGGGAGCTAGTAAGAGAAGAAAGCGATTTTCTCACCGCGGCTCGAGCGCGGTTTGATTTCGGCGTCCCTTGTCTTTCTCCCAAATAACCTCGAGAAGTCACTATGATTATATACAACCCGGACGCCCCTTTCACCAGTGACCGTTTAACGTCATGGCGAAATGAAGTTCAAGGAACCTGTATCTTTTTATCTGGTAGTTAGGCGCACCGTCAGAGCCTTCAACTTTGGTAATCGCTTGGAATAGTCGCTCACCTAAAGTGTGGCAAAACATTTGTTAACCTTTGCACACTTAAGAAGGGAGTCATGTGCTGTCAGAAACACAAAACGTCCCTGTAAAAGCATGGTCTTGACCCTCTGTGTAGAGGTCAACAATTATTTTTAAATCGTAATGATATTCATCGGCCCTAATAGTATCGCGACACCAAAAATACACCCGAAAATGTATTTCGATACAGGAATACAAAATTCAGTCAAAAACTTGTATGGCGATATTGAAATATAAATACACAATGTATGATTTTAATGCAATTAAATGCAAAGGGGCAAGCGAGCTGGACAAGAACGACGAAAATAATCCCTGAGGAGGAACAAGAGGGACAAATGACAAACACAAATCTCCAAACACAGCTAGGTGACTGGTGCCCGACCGAAAAAATCCGCTTGGTCCGCATTAGTCACTTAGCTGTGTTTGGAGATTTGTGTTTGTCCTTTGTCCCCATTCCCCTCCTCCAGAGATTCTTTTCGACATAATGTATTTCTGGAATTCTATCGCGATACTGCCAAAGCCTGCGTGGGGTACGTTCAATAGGCTGTTCGATTTCGATTGATGAAACTCGTTGAATTTCAAGTTGTGAGCAGGGAATACCCATGAATTTCGGCTATCCTGAGTGGTTAAATTTCTTCGACAGTTCAGACCTTTGTAGACTGTCACGTAGAAGTGTATGGCGTCGCTAAAAATCATCATAAAATGAAACAAACATTTCACTTGCATTTGTTCTGTCGTGGACGCACTCAGCAAGAATAGCTTTCCTTTGTTTCTTTTTGTTTCCAAAAAAGTACAATGCTCTCTTGAAGGAACCACAAAACGATTTCGAAGTCGAATTACGTCCACCGCGCGTCGTAAAAAGGCATGAAAAGAAAACCAAAGCGCAAAAATAGAGAGAAAAAGAACTGCCTTCGGCATCAACTTCTAAAAGAAGAGCGGGGTCTTTTATATCTTCTTTCCTTCGAAAGATCTCTGCCTTTTCACTGCGATGCATTCGCGATGCCAAAGCACGTCAGCCGAATCCACGTCGCCTATTGGATAAGAGCCTACCTCGCCAGCATCGCGATCGTAAACAATAAACAGCCGGCTATCACAGAACTCGACTATTTTTCTCTTTGTTGGGGTTTTCTCGAGGGAGCGCATATTGCGGTCGTCGGTCGTCCCCAGGACCAACTTATTTAAGTTGGTCCTGGTCGTACTCTGCCCCCGCGGCTTGAGCGGTGAGAGCTAAGGCCGTCCTCTGGTTCTGTTTCAGGGTCCCCGTTCGGGGAAGAAGCGCTAATCTGGAACGGCCGGAGAGGTCCCCTTTCGAGGGGGGTTGCGGCGGTGGGCTTCGTCCCCGACTAGGGCTGTTTCTTTTTTTTTTTTATCTTGCCAAAGAGTAATGGGAAACTGAGGACCTCGGCTTGGTGTCGAGCCAAGTCGAGGCAGTGTGTGCAGAGTCTTGACCGGGGGTAGACGCGACGCGAAAGTTGGGATCGAAAGCGGCTCTGCGGGTACCCCGAGTGTGTGTGCTCGTGGATGAGTGTTGTACCGACGAGCATCGCACGGAGTATCCAAGCACTCACAGACTTCCCCCATTTCGACCAGATTCGCAGCGGGTCGCGTCACCCACACCACTCTCCGGACCCAGGTTCGGACCCCTCACCCTTGTAGCATTATATAGTTTTTTTTTGTCTATTATCTAGTTATATATTTTCGTTTGTTTGGTCTTGCCACTGCTTCCGCAACGTAACTCTAGAAAGATTATTTTGTATGTGTTTGTGTGTAGTTAGTTAGCACAGTCGAGGCAACGCCATCGAACCGTTGCTGTGCGGTTTATTTCTTTGTGTTAAAGTCCCTCGATACTTCTTTTACAAGTAACGACAACCAATACAAATGACAAAGCACATTCCGCTGGAACAAAATGGCGGCGTTCAGTTCGAACCTCTGCTGTACGCCGCCATTCGCTTCCTAAAATCTGCACCGTCACGCAGTCGGCTCTTCAAAGAATCCCGCTACTTGTAGGAAGCTCTTATCTAGGCACTTTACTTTGTGTGAGTAGCGCATGCGCTCTAAGGAAGGCAGGTTTGTTTTTTGTTTGTTTTCTTGCTGCATTTGAATGGGTGTAAAAGCGCCCCGCGCTGGAAGGGCAGGAGCTTGTTGGTACGCGTTTTTCGTGTGACTTTTTTGCGTTGCAGTTTTTGACAGTATTTCTAATTAACTCGTTTGTTATTTAAAATCAACGTCTCCGTCTCGTTCCTTGTCCCTCACAGTGAGTCCGTCCATCAGGGCGTGGACCTATCGTCCGGTCAGCAGTCCTAACAAAATTATAAATTTTGTTTGCATGGGGATCATTTGGATCTTTGATTTTCCGAACCTGTGACATTGAGGAATGATCTTGTAAAGTTTCGTTAAAGAATATTTTGATCCATATTTCGTAGCATGGCTAGCGATATGACAGAAATTACCGAATTTTATGATGTTTTTAATACTGCTTGGAGCCATGCGCCAACTATCGCGTGGTAAAACAAAAAGAGAAAGGTCCGACTGCGTTTGCGCTGTCAACCCACGAGCGTCGTCTGCTGAACGGGTTTGCTCTTGGTCGCGCTTGCTTCACAGAACAGAATTTCGTTTTTGCTGCGCTTGCGAACGAATGAAACCGGTGGGAACGACGAGTTGCCATGGCAACGAAGCGCCAGACGACTGTTTCTTTTGTGTTCGTTCGCCACGCAAGGAGTTGAACCAGGCTGAACATTTTCGTTACGTTCGAGAATTAACGGAACGACCGCGCCGACAGACCGATCACAGGTCGGAGAGAGCTCGGCCGCGCGCGTTGCATGACGGTAGCACTTCCTGCTATCTACTGAAAAACGTGGCGTCGGTATAGTGAACGTCGACGTTGTCGGCGCTCTACGCGAAACGATGAACTTCCACGTGGAAGTTCATCGTTCCGCGTAGAGTGCTGTCCTGAACTGTGAACTCTCGTCGTGTGTCCCGATGATAACCCAGTTACCCAGCACGTCCTAGAAGGGAAGATCCATCTACTCGTGCGGCGATGTTGTGGCGGCACCCTCAAGGCAGCAGAAACGCTCGTGCCGTCGTCTTTGCTTACTTCAACTACAGTGGTGCTTTCTTACCATTTGTGTCTTCGAACATCGCCCGGATTTATTATTTTGCGCATTTCATGCGTATGCTTAAGTTCGAGGTATTACTGGTGCGTACTTTATTTAAAGGCGTGTATGAAGGATGCGAATTTTCACGCGTTTTCATCACCCGAGAAAAGTGGTTAGTGTTAGCATTCCTGAACGCTCGCAACGTCTATCTAATCACAAAATTATATTTCTAGGTTGCTTTATCGCTGTTAGGATTACGTCGTTTTTTGCAATCGTAGAAAAGACGTGTGGCGAGATTTGTCTATCGGTAAATGCGTGATCGTCCACACTACTTTTTTCATCACCCTCTCTGCCTTGCGAGCCTATCCTAAAAAAATAAATAAAGCTTGAGCTTATAAAAAATTGTCTGCCTACTTTCTGCTACGCCAGTGAGTGGCAGCGCGTCCTCTTCTTTTAGAGGCACGGCTTAAACAGCTGACGGCGGCGGAGAAGCGACCGCCGTGCTGACGACCTACGGCGCTTGTTGCAGTGCAGCAGTGGTTACCAGAGTGTACGCGCGGCGCAGAACGGTTGTTCCGGTCGCTCCAGTCACAACGGACTCAGTCGTTGCTAACGCGCTCGTTGCAAATGTCTGAAACAGTCGAAAGCTCGGTCGCTATGCCGAAAGGCTGCGGTGGGCAGATGTGCCCGTATCAAAGTTTGTGCAGTCCTGAGCTTAAAAAAACGGCTGCTGTTTCACCGCTTGTCACCCGAGGAACCACGTAAAAGCTCTTGGTGTAGGCTCATCGATTTGAGGGACCCCGGGTCTAAGGTCGTTCATCTATGTTCGGAACATTCCGTACTTTGGAGTCACCATTCCTTGTCCAACTGCGGTGTTCGTGGGAAGACTCGCCGCACTTTCCAACAGGCGTACCGGCGTATGGGACCAGTCCCATGCTGTGGCTGTAGTGCAACATATATAATTGAAATTCGCCCAGCTGCGATGTGTCCATGGCTATCGCGGTGACGAAAGGCGCCGATTCAGAAGATATGTCGGTGGCATCGGCGCCATCAGCGCAATAAAAGTCAGTGGTAAAGCCTACCGGCACTCCGTCAGCTCGCCGCTAACGCTCCCATTCTCCTATTGCCGGGAGAACTTCCGGTTCCGGTGCCAGAGAACGTCATGACCGTCACGATTAAGCCGCAGCTTGTTTTGCGGTGTGTTGGAGAGGAAGAAAAACTCAATATTGCATTACTTCTTCGTGTAAAATTAAATGAACAGACACGAAAACGGATGCCTGCTCGGCGTTAAGTGAGCATTGAAAGTTCAATAAGTACAAAAGCCTTTTAATGCTCCCTTTAAAAGCCTCAAGAAATTCTATTCTTCATCGAACACAAAATAACAAATATTATAGACGCCACCAGTGTTCTAAATTGCGCCTACGCAGGCTACCACAGCCAAGCGCAGTCGGGCAGCAATGACGTACAGATCGCGACACTGTTAGCGCGAACAGGCGATCCCCGGTTTTTCCAGTTTTTCTTTTTGGAACTAAGGGATGTCATTAAAGTTATTATTGCTACCGAAAGAGCTCATTTAGCTCTATAATGTAAGCGATAAAATTTCGTACTCGCTAATACTATTTAGAAGTAAAATGCGAAAATTCGCCAATGTCGTGTTCGCACTAACAGTGTCGCGATGTGTACACTCTCGAAACCAGGGACGTGCGCTGTAAATCTCTTCGTTCGAGACTGCCGCTGGAAATGTCTATAGTCGGGAAATGCACGAGGCAGTAGAGAGTTTTCGTAGATCGCTCCCACCGTCCCGCAATATTCTCCGCAACCCGCTACAATATCCAGAACTCTGCAGACGAGGCTAGGGGTGCGCATGCGCAGTAGTGGCGCCCTCATTGCCGAGAGCGAAACGGAGGGAGAAAAACGGTCCACAAAACCTTTCTATTTTCGCACTACTTTAGAGAGTTTTAGTAGATCGTGCCGATACCTCCGATACCCCCAATAACGATACCCGCTAACAATATGATGCATGAGCTAAGGCGGCGGTTGACTATCCGGCAGCGTCATCGGAGTCATCGGAACGATTAACTAAAAGGCTAAAACACTATATTAAGAGGGAAAATTTTTCCGCTAAATTTAGCCGAGCGCCACGGTGCTACGCGAACAATAAATCCTTAGACTGCAGAACTTCACCAATAATGGCTGCCCATAAAAGGAAGGCAGTGACTATTTCAACGTCCGTCGCCGAAATAATAGACAGTTTTAGTGGATCGTACGCTAAAGCCTTGCGTACGCAATAAAATTGCGGGTCGGGAGTGCGCGTGCGCAGAACGCAATAGAAGAGCTAGCGTATTGCGTACGCACGCAACGCTGGGGATTTTGCGTGGCGGGCTAGCGGGCTCTGCGGGATGCTCTCGAGAGATCTCGGACCCAACGAGAGCGCCAGTTTCAAGATGGCGGTTACCTTGACTGGCGCAGCAAGGGCGACGTGGTGTTTTCGAAGTTCTGTGTTACGTGAAATTGCGTGGTGTTCAGCTCGGCAATTCTTTCCGGGACCTACGGCGGTCGAATCAGATCGCCGTGCAGCGGAAGGAGTGCACAGTGAAAATGTTCGCCGCTCGGAATGTGCGTCAACGCTGCGATCTGCTCAACGCTAAGCCTATTCGCACAGTTCATCGCCGACGGACGAACGACTCTAAAAGAAATCGCCGAAGTTCTCGCTATGCACTGGACATCAGTAGGTCATGAATTTCCTTCCGCGATAGCATTGATAAAAGCTGCCGTTTCCACGGGACGACTGACGGAGGCTCCGTGATCGAATTTGTCTACGCACTCGTACTCGTAGCCTCTGTATACCCCGCAGAAAAGCGCGCTTGACAAGGCAGCTGCGGCTTGGTTTAATTTGAAATAAAATGATTGGACACGTTTTCATTTTCAATATTTCTTTCCAGGAGCATGGTTGCGCTATAAGCACGCGGAATTCTACGGCTCTAGCAAATTTAACCAAGATGATGCGCGGTGTTCACTCGAAAACGTAACGCACAACTAAATTCGGTCCGAGCAGGTCATTTTTAGCGTACGCTATACTATTGCGTATTGCGTACGTAAGAGCCAGCAACGCTATACTAAAACTGTCTAATATCACGTCTGTCTATACGTCCGTAAAAAGTGAATAATAGATTCTAAGTTCTTTCGACGCCCCTCGTGAAAATATTGGCGTTAGTACGGCATCTTCCGTCAAAAATGGTGTATTTATTATTTCGACATCCCCCTTTCGATGTAGCCGTCACGTCACGGTGGTCGCTGTTGCGTTCTATATGGTTTCCAACGGTGTTGTCGGTGCTGTGTTGACGGTGTTCATGGAGCCACAATAGAAACTTTCTGCGCGCCATCTTGTAGCTGCTGCGCCAATTATCCGACTTCGCCATTGTTTGGGCGAAGTATACACGAAGCATATATTGAATATGAGGGTTGCGTCAGCTTCTCGGAGTAAACTCTGCTCAGCTCGCGTCGAAAACGAGAGCTGGGGCCCTAATTTAGCACTTGGCGGAAAAGTCGGCGAGAAATTCGGCGGCTATGATTGGCCGGCGCCAAGGTCAAGTGTGGCGTTGGCCAATCGCGGCCGCCAGATTTCTCGCCGTCGCCTTCGCCAAACGTCCAGCTTAGGGCCCCTGTATCAGCGCTCGGCGAGGAGTCGGCTCCAATCCCCCGCTCTATGCCAAAGATGGATGTTAATGGATGGATGGATGGATGTTAATGGCTATTCCCTTTGTTACGGTCGGTAGCTTGCGCCACCTGGTCATGGCGACCGCCAACGTTGCTCGATCGAGTCTTGAAAAGGGTCTATCTAGCAGCGATTCCTCTCGGACGTGACAGTGACATCATCCAGCAACAATGCTGCTCTTTCGCACGTGTTTTTTTTTTCAGCAGGCGTTTTTGCGTAAACATTGAAACTCGAAACAAAGGCGAGCTGGATATCCTTTTATATTTTTACTGCACTTAACAGATTTAAGTGCGTACACCGTCTAACACTGAGAATTTGGGATTATTTTGGTACCTCCATCCTTTCACTACCGTGCAAGTGCGTCTTCCAAGTGTTGTAAAAGTCTCGCTATACTTCTGGTTCGTGGGTTCGTAGATTCGTTTATATTAGCGAGTTTTAGTAGACCGTGTTTCCCCCTCCGCTAAGCCCCTCCGCTACCCGGAACTCTACAGCCGAGGCCATCGGCGCCAGGCGCAGCGGCGGTTTCTTCGTAGCGGAGGGTTAGTGGAGGAGGAACACGGTCTACTAAAACTCCCTATTTTCTTTTCCTCTAGCCGAGTCGCGCCTAAAGTCACTGGATACTGAGAAATTAGGGGATTTTAGTAGAGCGTTTTCAAAGGCCCGCTACCGCTACGGGCGCGCGCTCCAGAGCATGCTTTGAAGTGGCAGAGTGAACTCCCGCTACGAATAGCGTGACCTGAAAACACGATTTACTAAAACTCTCTAGTAGCGCCACTACCTCCCCGACCTGCTAGCAAGACACGTACTAAAGTAAAAATAACCAAAACCTCGCCAGACGATTGGCTGATTTGTATCCGTTGCCATGACAATCGCCATTTTAGTCCTTCGAACTATTCGGAGCTTACAAATCGTCATTCTGAAAGCCGCACCAAGAACGCTATGGAGCGTCATTGTACTGAATCTGTTCCTCGCCAATAT
Source organism: Ixodes ricinus (assembly GCA_037355805.1). Taxonomy (NCBI): domain Eukaryota; kingdom Metazoa; phylum Arthropoda; class Arachnida; order Ixodida; family Ixodidae; genus Ixodes; species Ixodes ricinus. Next base: position 12,201 of record JAZHYW010040949.1, on the reverse strand, counting down.
AAACATTTTTGACATTGTGCATGCAATCAACTTATCAATCATGCTGATCTCCAGAGATCACTTACAACCAGACTTATACACTTTGCTGAAAAAAGTAACCGATTACAATTACAATTACTTTACTGTAAAAGTAACCTATTACAATTACAATTTCAGCCTCAAAAATGTAATTAAAAAAATTACTGTAAGGCTAAAGTAATCGATTACTTCCCACATTACTTTTCATTCAACTTTTTTTTTATTACGGTAGCAAATGCCTAAAATCTTGCGCTCAGTTGTTCCGAAAAAAAAAAAAGAAAGAAAGCCTTTACCGTTTTTGCTTAGAGCTGAAATTTCTCTGTGAAAAAAAAAACAATAAAATCAAAAAGTGCGCTGTTTAAACAATTTATCACAAGAAGCTGGATAAGGTCATTTTTCATACCCAAACGTAGCCTCCGGTGTGCCAAAAAAAAAAATTACCTAGGAAACGAAGCTTCGTGAAGTGGCCTACTAATCATCGAAATCCCGCGCTTAGTAATTTCGAAAAATAAAAAAAAATTGACCGCTGCCCAGAGCTGAGTGACTCCAGCACATCTAAACCTCCCACCCACCACCCCCACCACCCCCCCCCCCCCAAAAGAAAAAGAAAGAAAGAAAAATTTTAATTGGCAGTTTTGTAATCAATGACAACAGAAAAGTAATTCAATTACAAGGACCTTCAATATTTAAAATAAGTAATTGAAGTGTTACAAAATTACTGTAAAATGTAATCAATTACAAGTAATCCATTACTTGTAACGCGTTACGTACAAGCCTGCTTACAACGTAATTGTTCTTTCGCATTTGAAGACATAGATATTATTTTTCAATGTTGTCAAGCACGGACACCCAATGTTCTCGCGGAGCGAAGGAGGGCTTTTGTTTCGCCGGTTTGCCGGTAACAACATCTGGGTGTTCCAGAAAATCGATGTATAAAGTAACCTGTCCCGGGACTTCGGCACGGCTCACCAATAAGGGAGAGGTCAAGGAGAAACTGCTCATTCCATGGAACCAAAATGGCGACCATACGGAGGGCTTGGCGATATCCTTTCTAACGATCCAAGCACTTTCCAGGAGCCAAGTCAACCGTACACCGGATAAGAGAAGCCTCTTTTTACGAGATTGCCCATTAAGGCCCCTTCGATTCATTCACGAGGGCACCCGGCTCGTCTTCTGGAGGATAAGATGATGGATCAGGAAACCTTCCCTGACGGCGTCGAGTGACCATGCCTCAGCGAGTAACGCAAGAAGCGTACATCACACTAATGGCCTCCTGACCGCTCGCTTCGGAGATATCGTGTTTCCGACGACATGGTTTGGCGTGTTGGAGACGACATATGATAGAAACATATATGCGGATACAAAGTGAGAAAGAGGAGGAAATAAGGGCACGTGAGGATGTAAGAGCACCAAAAACTCTGGCTCGAATGATTAACGGTTGGACGCAAAGCTACCTACCTGCCTTTGTCCCGACTCAGTGTTCAAACGCGGGCGCCGGACTCCGGCGCTTGACGTTCGAATGCGTTCGACGAGTAAGTAGATCTAAAAGCAGCTAGCTTTACGCTTACCCACCACCCTTGTAAACGTTACCAAAAAAAAATAGGAATCGATGACAGTTGCAATTACTCTCGCTTAAAAACTATTTAATTAGATTACTCAGTTAGTCGAGACGAAAAGTAATTGCCGGTTACTTGAAAAAGTAACCGTAACTTCTCCGATTGCTTCAGACCTACAAACAGACAGAGTTTTATTCCGTTTTAGGAGCGGGTACTTCGTGCTGCTCATTATTAGACTAGTGCCACAGTATTAGGAAGTATACACATCTTCTTAATGAACCAATTTTGGTCAACCATTCTCCTGTCAGAGATTTAGTTCGAGGATTCCTCGGTGGAAACTTTTTCGAACGAAGGGCGCCATTCTAAAAGGGAGAAAAGTAAAAATAACTGTTACAAGTAATTGTAGTAGTTCCACAAGTAATGAAATTACTGTTCTGATTACTTCCTAGTAAATGTAATAAAATGATTACAAATTACTAGAAAAAGTGATCGATTACTAGTAAGTTCATTACAATTCTATTGAGTGCCGTACAAGTCTGCTACCCGCTAATCATTCCGACCGAAGTTCGACGCTCTGGCCTTGCTTTAGTTGCAGTATTTTTCCGATCAGTGAGCGATGTACAATTTCCCAGCATCCGGGCCCGTGTCCAATGTTCTACGGTAATTGTGTAAAGACAAGCGACGAATCTAAGCAAGGATAACAGTCGAAAATAACGTAAGGCTTGTTCAAAGAGCGCCAACATACCGATGCCGCTAATATTGACAACATGCGAGATTTATATTCCACTAAAATGACCCCCATTTAAGAGCGGTTAAAACGCCTAAAACTGTAAAAGTACGCAAAATATGAAAAGGTGTCTCTCCTTTTATGATTGTGCTGAATTTATCGGACGGTAAGAGTTTTCTGGTTTTACCCCTTTTAAAAGTTTTTGAGCCTGCAGATATGAGTTTCAAACGCTAGAAGAAACTTACGTTTGCACCCATACATGAGCAACAGAGTATATAACAAAAATGTTATTTATTACTTTATTACAAATCGCACTCATTACTTGGCTTTACTTTATGTGGATCGTCAAGATGTACAGATACAGATACAGTGTTAAAGCGTACCTCTTGATGTCTCTTTCTTGGTTTTCGAGATGCTCTTCGTTGCTTTGGCTGCACAATGAACCCCCTGCCGAAGAGCGCCGATGCGGCGCTTGCGCTAACAGTGCCGGATACTGTAGATATATCCATGTACAAAGTCATTTTAGCGCCGTTTTGAATGTCCTGAATTTGAAAAAAAAACAAAAAAAAATGCCGTAATTGGTTATTATGTTTTGTCTACATGACTGAGAAATTTTGAAGTGTTGTAAGTTGGGCGAGATGGTATGAGGACACATTGAACAGAAAAACGCACAAAAAGACAAAGACAGATCCTTCTCTCTGTCCTTGTATTTTTGTGCGCTGTTCTGCTCAACATGTCTGAGAAATGTCCCAAGCTATCTAGTGCGCATACGAATAAGTCGTGACATTTCTTCTTATAATCAAGCGCAATGATAAAATGCGCTCACTTTTTCCCATACAAATGCATTACCGAAATTCAATTTCAGACTGGTTGTTGTCTGCTTCAATTTGAAACCACGCACACTATCGCCAGTTGGACCTCAAGCGTACGATATGATAACTAGGATCATCTTCTCATTGCCTCCGAGATTTTTCGTGCGCTCTGCTCCGGCCTGTCCAAACGCTCGGCTGCCCAGCGGAAAAAGCGAGCCGAGCCAGTTCTCTAGACCTCTGCATGCGGAGCTTATAGAACCAAGCCAGAAAAGGACACCGAATCGCCTCAGAGCACGCTGACAAGTAGGAGCCCGCAGCATGAAGCTTGCAATTCTATTGTTTCATCATCAGAATAGAGAGAGGTAAGTTTATTCCTGTCGATTCGTAATTTGTATTCACTGCTCCGGTATTTGCGCGCTGTTTCGCTCGATGATACATCGGAATGCAAGATGTATAATCCGTATTTGTCCTCTGCGGATACTGTCTGCACCGGCGGGACTGGCATAGAAATATTTTTGTCGTCGTGCATGACAACAGCTTTCTGAATTTCACTTACCTGCAATGATATTTGATCCACATCTTTCGCGCTTTGAAAAAATAAACCTTCAAATTTCGATCAACTTCTCCCTTGCCAAAAGCTTGTATGTTGCGGCAAGAGGCGAAGAGCACATTTCGCGCTGGGTTGTTTGGGTTGAAGGTTTGAAGCTTGGGCTAGTTGGTGTGTCATTTTTAAAAAGGTTAAAACTGCGCTAAACGACGTGGGACCTTAGAAATGTCGCTCCAACTAGCCCAAGCTTGAACCTTAGCTATTTTTATTTCTAGTTCACTGGGCCCTTTTCATTGTCAGCGCTGTGTATGCGTCCTTCTGCTTCTTGTCGCTCCCCGTTTGCGCTACTTTATTCGTATAGGCCGACGATAATGGCGGTATGATGGTAATTTGCGGCAACTTCTTCGTAATGTTTGGTTTAGTGGCGAGTGCCACCAAGCGACCAGAGTAACAGTCTCTATCGGCGAGTGCAATGGCCCAAGGAGCGCAGTCAGAGTGCGAAATATGTTGGAGGCCATGATCTCCATAGTCTCCCTGAGCTTGTACCCGCACGAACTCCTATAATCACCGAGCGGATGAAAGCGGCAGGGCACCTCATTCCCGATGGCCTGGCCTTTGCGTTCCACCGTGCAACATGGCTTCGCGTGCACGCTGGAGTCTTTTCGATGGTAGGCAGCTCGTACCAGAGACGCGACAACTGAAAGACCTCCCTGCCATTCTCGGGAACGTGAGTGACGGTGCGATACAGAAGGAGGGGAGGTATGAAAGCTCAGCGATTTTTGCGCGCAAGGAAGGGTGACATTAAAGCGCCGAGCTCTGATTGGTAGGATAAGGGGTACACGCAAAGGCTAGCTGCCTTTTGTCTCTATACCTAAAGTCCGAATTTCTTCCGAGTACAGCCAACGATTGCTGAGCGAACGTGCAAGAGACGTGCCTCGAGTGAGTGCTGCGCCGAAATTTTCTCCCAAAATCTGCACGAGGCGTGGGCCTCTCGCTTTTGGCACATACACTCGCAAGACAAGTGCAAACACAACAAGGGACATGATCTCTACCCAGTGTCTCCCTCCAATCAGAGCGAGCAAGACCGTCGTCTGCTACTCGCGCAGAAGGAGCAATGGTGTCATCTGCTACGCGTAGCAATAGCGGTCTTACCAATTTTACAGACACTGGAAAGGCACCAGCTAATACCTAGAAGGGTTGTTTTAAGGCGGAAGTCTGATATGTCCCATTACGCGAAAAAGGGCCGTCGGCGTTGTGCCCAAAAGATGGCCATAAAAATACGTCATCAAGCACTGTTTTATTTCTGAGGCGCGTCCGCTTTTATCTTGAGCGACGCGTTCAAGATAAAAACGGACGCGCCTCAGAAGTAAAGCACAAAGAAAAGCACAGCAGCGCAGACGCTTCGTCACAGAAGCCGTGAAGCCGGCGGGGCCGCCGCGCCTGCGCAGTGGGGGAGCCTGACGTCACTGCCGGAGCGCGCCAACGAATACGGGAACACACACACCGAATACAATTACGGCAGAAACAACCCTAATACGTAGCAGAAACAATACTCGACAACATTTCACCTCCCAGGATTGTAATGCTTTCGCATTCCTAAACGTAAGCAGTCGCCAAATAACACGCTAGCGTGTTATTTGTCGACTGACAACTACTAGACGCCTTACAAAGAACGCGGAACCCCGGGCCAAGACGTCGTCTGCTCCGGACTAAGGAGGAGTCAATATAAGAAATACTGACAATGGCTTTACATGAAGGCAATTTCATTCCATTTGTATTTCACTGTTCCTGCTAGCGAGATACAACTAGGCCTCGCTATTATTGCTGCCGTTCGATACGACGGGAAAAATTCTTTGTTTAAGCGCGGGGAGGAAAGGTTAATATGTGTTTCCCGGGGAGGTATTCCTGTCAAGCGTAAAATCGTGCGAAATGGTCGAATTTCGGGAGTCTCCCGGGTGATACGGGAACGTTGGCAGGTATGCGAAAGGCCTAGTCGCAAGAGCAGTTCCGATCAGTCAGGGGAGATGCTACGGCTGTTTTACTGCTTTGCTTTGCATATATGAAATAACTGTAGCAAATAAGAGACATTTATAAAGTTGCCCTCTGAAAAGCGAGTTTGCCATGACAAACGCATGGCTCAAAACGAGCCCCACCTAACCTCTCAAAAGAACTACAATCTAGGTGGCAGGCACGTAGCCAAGATTTTGATTTCGGAGGGGGGGGGGGGGGCACTCATGACAAAATGCTGTATGAGGGAGGAGGAGAAAAGGCCGCAGCTAAATGGAAAACTACGACCGCTACAACATCATAAGCAGAAATCGTCCGCTGGGATGGCTGAAAACGCAGCGGAAAAACATGGCCAAAAGAACTGGCAGTACGAACAAGAAACCTCCTTGAAAACGAAGATGAAATCAGGGCACAAGGTTGCTCGACAAACAGCCAATTCGCTGAATGCCCTGTTGAGAAGCGATCGTGGTAGTATTTTTTAATATCGGTCTCAGTGTGGATCGCGGTTTTGCCTATAGCGTAATATTTTGGCAGTGCTCGAATCCGCAGCGTACGTAAATCGATATCAATCATTTTCTCTGGTTCGATTTTTGACCGGAGTTACCCTTTAAAGGCCGGCGACCAGACTCGAGATTCTGCAAGGCAGAAGATCCTCCTCGCCATGAAGGAGGAGGAAAGAGCCAACGGTGCACATGAACGAAGGGGGGAGAGGAGGAAGTGGGGTCGTCGGTTTTTAGGGAAGGGGTAACTCGATCGCCTTGCAGACCATTCCCAATTTAATGGCAGACGCGTTTCCCGCGTCGATTTGTCGCAAGTGCGCGTGCGTTCCGTTGTCGCGCGTGGCGACGAGAAAAGCGGGCGGAGAGACGAAGAAGAAACTCCGAAACGATCAACGCTTTCGATCCCCTCCTCGCAGCTTGTCGTGTTGCAGACGCAGCACACGACGTGACCCCGATCGTGCAGTCGAAAACGCTCTGTTACCCAGCTGTTACCATACCCTTTTTCATAATGTCTAAATGTGCATAGATTATGCGCGGCCGCCATTAGGTTGGTCATGCACACTATGAGCACGCATTGGACACGAGCGCTGCGTCAGTGGTCGGCGCGAACTCGGAAGCCAATCACGGGCGTCACACGCCGTAAGCGATGAGACCAACTATAATGGGGGCTGACGCATAATCTATGCCTCATTTTATAATTAGCTTAGGTTAGTGGTGCATTCACTGTGAGTGGTTGGTTTAGTCGTTTAGCAAACGCAGAAAGACGACGAGCGCAGTGACGTTGCATTCTTGGCGCTGCTTTTTACATTAAATTCAATTCATCTTTATTGACTCCAGTTTGATGAAGGGAACAGGGAAAAAGTTTGATTGGATCAACTGGATCATGGCGTGGTCTGCGGTTCGACTTGTGAAATCAAGTATATCATGGTATTTTTTTTATTATAAATATGTGCAAGTTTACCGGGATCTGTCCCGGTAAACTTACACACAGACATGTACGTGACGCGTTACAAGTAACGACTTACTTATACGTTGCTACTTTTTTCGACAACGAGTAACGTCTTCAGTAATTATTTTTTTTAGAAAAGCAACGAGTAATGTATTTAGTTATTTGAAGGCCAATTACCGACTAGGGTGATTTCAGATAAGATCGACCAAAGGGTGGCTGGTTGACATTTTAAAACCAATTGATGTTTTCTGTGTCTGGTATAAACGAATCCAAACTTAGTTTTGACCAGAAGAAAGATTTGGGGACAGGAAAAATTGTAAGCGCATAAAGAGGTGGACAGTTGCATTAACGCACTGATGGAGGGGGCACGTTTGAAAGTGATTAACTAAAACGATAAGATTAGGAGAATTCTAACACTTTTTAAAAACAAACTATTGGTATAGTTTGCTTTTAATATATAGTAATTATATTTTTTAAATATATTTATTTTTTCTAAAAATTACTAAACAGGCCACTAGTTGAACGACAAATGGCGAGATTTGGAGGCCTGTATCTCATGAAATGATTTAATCACCATCATATACGTTTTAGTTATTATTCTACTTATATATGGCTATTATTTAAAATATATATTAGGTATCTGAGTGATACAATACCGTAATATATTTAGGGCAAACATGGAGAAAAAATCAAACAACGAAAATCTCCGATGCGAATAATAAAAAAAACATTACCTTCAAGTGTTTTTTTGTTCTTTTTATTTGGGTTGCCCTTTTCACTCTATTTCGGCATTCATTTCTATTAAAAACATGTTGCATTATTTGATTGACATAGAAGACATAACTCCCCAAAATAGGGTCCTTTTTTAATGCCTACACTTAGCAATGCCCTATACGAGAAGTGCCTCTGAGTTCCAGTTTCAGGAAACTAACACACATCTTTCATATATTTTTATTCAGATGAGTTCATTGACAACTATAGCAGTCGTTCACACAGTAAAAGTGAGAAGAAACTATATACAGCATTTTACATACAGCGTACAAGGAGGTATCATATTAGAGTCTAGTGATTCGAGAAAAGATGATGCACTGTGAAGTGTTACTTTCCGGTATATTTTATATTTAGAATAAAATAAATAACTTTACTTCCCACGCGCAAAAATAAAGATAGAATACTAAAAAAATTAGGTTAGCTATGTATTTCCGGGGTCAAACCATTTCAGGTGAGAGGTGCCACCGACGCACCGTGCCGGGCTGTAGCAGCTTCAATACTCTTGGTGTACGAATGGATCGTGGCAAGCCGAGATATTTTATCCTGCGCGAGGATAACGTTTCGTGATTCTTGTATGGTGATCAGATAAAGATTATGAGCAATCACCAAGTAAAGCAGTGGGTTAAATACCTCGCGAAGAAAACTGATAAATAAGATGTCCCTGCATTCAAAATGAGCGGTCCTTGGGGAATCAAATTCGGCACTTTACGCTAATGGTTTCCTCGCTGTACCCATTTAATAAAGTTTCTTCTAAGCAGATAGGACTGTCCGTGCTACATATATGTCACAGGTCCCTTCTGTTGATGACTTGCACAGCCGCCACGCGTGCCAAGACTGAATGCCAGGAAAGACGCGCACCATCAGCCACTCTTCTTTTCTTTTTTTATGACGATACCGAACTTTTTTATTTTCGTCAAGATACACGAGATGCGCCCAGTTTCTCAAATAGAACGCTCACCATTGTCCAGGCCGTCTGAATTGCGTTTATCGAACGTTATCTGAGGTTGTTCAGCGTGGCATGGTGCTTCACGAGTCCGCCAACTCCGTCGCATGCATTTTCCCATGTCCAGACACAGAAAATAACCACTGGGCTTGTGGGCAATCGTTCTGTGCAAAATGGTGAAGCTGGTAGCGATTTTTAAAATGACTGGCGGCCCCGTCACTTACGTACGTCACGTGCGAGTATACCGCAACGTTGTCTTCAACCCACTCTTTCACTTTTTCTAGAGCCAAGCGCGTGTGAGCGGTATCGTCACACAGTTACTCACAGATGATAGCACTTTGTCAGAAAGCACGAAGGTCTAGTTTTCAGCAAAGTCAAAATGAAAGACAATGCTCCCGCGTTGCATGCACTGTTTCCCATCGTAGATCGCTTTATCTTGCGTTTGTCGGATATGGTTGTGAAATATCGAACTTCCAAACTTTACTTGAACGACTTTTAGGACTCTATCAGGATCCAATGTTTTCTTTTTTTCGCAAGGTCACCGGACTCCCATGTTATAAGCACAATCTCTTCATCCTCTGGGATATGAAGTTCCTCGAGTGTAAAAGACTGGCCTTTTGGGCAGTGATCACAGTCTCCTTAAAGACACAGACCTGTTAGTAGGTCGCACAGAAATGCTGAGTTTATTTTACCAGTGTTGAATGCTGAGCCTGTTACGTTATCTATAGAGCGGCAATACAAAGGTAATAATTGGCGCAGCGCACACAAACGCACACTTCCAGTTCCTTGTGTGGAATACATTTGACCCATCTAGGGCGGAAGGAATAAAATTTCGTTAGCTCAATGCCGGAATCAGGATGCTTGTCTTTGTATACACGGAAGGCCTCTCGGACTGAGCGTGTCAGGAAGTGTTTTGGCACCAACGTTTTCTCCCCGTCGAGCATGACCGACATCACGTCCTTCTGGTTGGGACCTTGGCGCAAACATTGTAGCTCGTCTTTCGTGAAGTACTCTAGGCAGCAGACATGTTCTTAGGGCTCACCTTGCACCTCGTGTAAAAATCCGGCCCATACCACACGCCATACTTTTCCTTACCTAGAGCGTAAACACTGTCTCCATGCTAACCTTTTCTAGGTGAACATGTCGACAGTGTTTATGCTCTATTGTGTTTAGGCTGGGCTCGAGTATTTGGGGATTCTGCTCTCTGTCGGTGTGCCCTTTGTGCCTGATATTATCGCCCGTGACGCCAGCGAGTGGGATGGAGACAGGCAGACCGCTCAGTAGACAGGTGTCGGCGGCTACATTTTGCTGGTTCAAGCGAACCCCTTATCCTTGACAGCGAGCGAGGGAATGCGAAAAAATTGTATCGGGCCGTTTTGCCAGAATTAGTGACGAGTGTCGTCTGCTACTTCCGTCAACTATTTCGCCATATTCGTAATCTTCGCGAGGAAATGATGGTTGCTAGCCACAGAACACTATCACGCAGAAAGGGAAGGCTTGAATATGTTTTTATTCTAGACATAAGTCGGGGATATATATAAGAGAGAGAGAAAGAGAGAGATATGGAGACAGAGGAAGGAAGATGAGCATATAGTGTGTAGGAAAATAAAGTAAATAAAGTTCTCAGTGGCCGATGGCTGCGGGATCTTTTCGGATCACTAGTTCGTAGGATGATAGCTCTTTGTACACAGTAGTTTCTCCTCACTTTTACTGTGTGAACGATTGCTATAGTTATCAAGGGCCTCATCTGAATATAGATATATAAAAGATGTGCGTTAGTTTCATGAAACCGGAACTCAGAGTCACTTCACGCATAGGGCTAAGTGTAGGCTTTCAAAAAGGACCCTACTTTGGGGAGTTATATTTTTTTCAATCAAATAATGCAACATTTTTTTCAATAGAACTGAATTCTTAAATAGAGTATGACAGAGGTACCCAAATTTAAACAAAAATCGAAGGTGGTGTTTTTCTTTTTTATTTGCATCGGAAGTTTTCGTTTTGTGGTGTTCTCTCCATGTTTGCCTGAATATATCACGACTATCGTATCACTCAGATACCTAAAATATAGTTTTAAATAATAGCCATGCATAATTAGAATACTATCTGAAAAGTATATGAGGGTGGTTAAATTATTTCATGAGATACAGGCCTTCACATTTTGCCATTTTTCGTTCGAGCAAGCATGTTTGGCAATTTTTAGAAAAATAAATATAATTTAAATATATAAAATTATTATATGTTACAGGCAAGCTAGATCCATAGCTTATTTTTAAAAAGTATTAGAATTATCCTAATTTTATCGTTTTAGTTATTCTCTTTCAAACATGCCCCCTCCATCAGTGTGCGTTAATGCAACTGTCTACCTCTTCATGCCTTACAATTTGTCCTGTCCTCAAATTTTTTTCTGGTCAAAACTAAGTTTGGATTCGTTTGTACCAGACACTAGACAATGGTATATAAAAACATCAGTTGATTTTAAATTGTGGACCAGCCACCCTTTGGTCGATCTTGTCTGAAATAACCCAGTAACGGTATTTCGTTACTTTTGAAGAGTAACTTCTACAACACCGATTCAAAGGCCTCGTGTTTATTCTAACCTGAGTATGCGCCTCTTGCAAAAAGGCAGATGTGCCACCCGAGAAACAACTAAACAGTATGACAGTATATCAACGTTTACTGTTGGACACGTCAGTCGAACTCTACAGCTGGGAATGTCCTTCACCCGGTGAGCACAATAAGGTTCGTGGGTTGAACCTTCATAATCGTGTACAGACAGAATGTGAGCCCGGAGGTTGCCAACGCGGGAAGGACAGAGAACCTGTTGTCAACTTCCGAACTTTAGAAGCGGAGAACACAAAAGAGAAAGATGAATCCCTGAATCCCCAGTTCTTCCTGAAGCACAACACTGCCGTTCCTTCGAGCGCGTCAGTAGAACGACTCTTCAGCGTCAAGATGCATTCTCAAGGGAGCGGGGAAACATAACTGATGAAACCTGGAGCGGCGGCTATTGCTTAAGTACAATGGCTGCTGAAAATAAAATAAGAAAGCATGAAACAAAATCAGTTATTTATTGGACGTCAAAGGAAGCAGAAGAGTAACTCGTTACATCTGAGGTAAAGTATCGTGTTCCTTTGGAGAATCGTTAACGAGTAACGTATTTAGTCTCTTTAGTAGCGAGTGACAAGTAACGGTATTTAGATTTTTTGTTTTTTCGGTAACTTGTACACGTTTGTTTACAGATCACCCACCAAAAATATGTATAGATCATTCGACAGGATAGAAACACGTACCCAGAAACGTACATTAGTACTCAGCATGGGAAGGATTCACTCTGAACAATGGCCGACCATGAGAATAAATCAGCGACCAGT
>JAZHYW010040947.1:0-111697 GCA_037355805.1 Ixodes ricinus | reverse complement strand
GAGCCCTGACGAACGGAAGGTATTTTGACTTCCTCTGTGCTTCTTCTCAATAGGCCTTCATTTCTGATCCGTAGGCTTACGGGTCCCTTGCGGACCTGGCCGCAGCCTTGGGCCACCCCTACGAAGGCGGTGGGCCACAACAGTCAACGCAGGCCACGCCCGGCATAGACATGACCGACCTTTCCGAAAACCAACCTTTATCCGAAACTCCGTTTTCCGAAGACGGCACTGGACAGCTGCAGAACACTCCGCTTCCGATGCAAGTCAATCTACCCTACCACCAAGTATTATCAACGCCGGAGGTGAGTCACCTTTTTCAAGTTCTGGCCGGCGTCATTGAGCGACAACCGGCGTTCCTGGAAGCTCTGCAACAACTCGTTGCTCGATTCACGCCACAACCACAAGAAATAGTTAATAACCCGAACCGGCCGACGCTGAAGGAACCAAGGCAAGATCCACGATTTAGACGAAAGAACGAAAGATCTCGGTCGCCCCATAAAACAAGTCGGAGAGGCGACGAAGAACCTACACAAGGGACCCAGGAAATGCAAGATGGCGGCCATCTCACACCGGTACGCTCGACAGAACAAGATGGCGGTCGGCCTCCCCAAGCCAGCGCACCCCCGCTAAATGAAGGCACATTTCAAGGACACCCTCTGAAGCAGACGAAACCACCGGCACCACCAAATTTGTTGCCGGCCTCCGAGACAAACGACGACAAAGAATGGCCGCTCCTAGGAATTTCCTCACGGAAAAGAAAATTGAGCTCGCAGCCTACGAGAAATGCCAACGAATCTACGCCGAGGTTGTTCCCGGTGCAAACTGTGGTACTTCGCTCCATCGGGAAGAAAGAAGTGAGTTCCTTCACCGGAAAAGAAATCCGCGAAGCCATTGAAAGTGCCGGCATCCAAGCCCAAGCCGACTACACCGTCCATCGGAATGAGAGGGCAAATGCCCTAGCCATTACTACCAGGGACCCTCTCCTCACAGAGAAGCTTCTGAAAATCAAGGCAATCCGCCAAGGGGAGGACACTAACGCGCTCCAACCCTACAAGGCTCTTGCCGGGAACCAATGTCGCGGAGTCGTGTATCTACGCGGTCAGAACAACGAGGTGACTCCTGAACAACTCCAAGAGGATATTGAGTGCAGAACGCACAAGCTGGTGGCAGCACGCCCATTGGGGACGAAGGGAAACACGATACTTGTCACATTCGAAGGCACAACTCTCCCCCAACGGGTGAGTTACATGCACGAAGTCCTCCCCGTACGTGAGTACCGCCCGAGGCCACTCGTATGCTTTAAATGTCATGCGATTGGACACAAAAAGGACGTTTGCCCGCGAGAGAAGGAGCGCTGCGGAACTTGCGGCTCTGAGCACGATGGCATGGAGAAGTGCTCGCAGATTCCGAAGTGCGCAAACTGTGGCGGGGCCCACGTGGCCACCAGCAATGAGTGCCCGAAGCGCGCAATTCCTCCGCGGCGCCCTGCCAAGAAAACAGGTGAAAAATCGGCGCAAGGGATAGATAAACCCACTTTACCACCACCGGCGGGAAGACCGGCGAGCCAAGATGCCGGGACGTCGTACGCAGCAGTGACGATGGGAGCCTTTCAACCTACGGTATCACCGGAGTATCCGGCCCAACGGCTGGACATGGCGACACAGGTCCTACAACTCCAATACGCGGGCTTTGCTCGGATGGAGAAGCAACTGGCCGAACTCACGACAGCCATCCACAGACTCATAGACACTCGTAACGACAGACAATAATCCCCAACTAAAAGGTACAAGCACCCAAAGTGCCTCACACAAACCCAAACAACACAAGCACCGCGGCAAACTGCAACCATGGATCCTTCAATGGAACTGCGGTGGGTTGCAACAGAAACTTTATGAACTCAAAACGCGCCTCACTGCACTTAAAAACAAGACGCCCGACGTTATTCTTCTACAGGAAGCTAACGTAGAGAAAATTAAGATTAGGGGTTACAACACTTACATAAACCCCAGTATACAAAGACAAACCTCTAATTTTGGAATTGTAACCACTCTTGTAAAGAAAACACACCCACAGACACAACTGAACTCAGGGGCAGCGTGTTCTGACGACCGTGAGGTTGTGTCCACGAGGGTCAAAATTAAGGACACGCCTATTGATATACATAACACATACATCAGGCCAACCGTGGGCCCAAATGAAGCCAATTGGATCAAGGACCTGGTGAAGAAGGACAAGCGTACTATACTTGCGGGGGACTTCAATGCCAGACATACCGCGTGGGGATATCCGAACAAGAACGCCCGGGGCAAACTTCTAAAAAAGCCTGCGTCGCAGCCGGTCTTCACCTCTGTAACGAACCAGACACCCCCACGCGGCTGGCCCAAAGCTCCAACCAAAACGACACGTCCCCCGACCTAACTTGGACCTCTTCAAATCTACGGGTCCAGTGGCAAGTGCAGGCCGATCCAATGGGCAGTGACCACCTTCCAATTCATATACGACTTCTCATACGCACTTCTTCCCGGCGACAGGTCACTTTCACAAAATGGGACAGCTACCGCACCGCCATGACCCGCCTCGCCGGCGTTCCCTTCGCGGAACGCATCCAGCACGCGCTACGGGAGGCCCGCACTGAGTACAACGTGAAGGAAGACACACCGCAACCCGACTTGCACCTTATCAATTTGTGGGACAGGCGACTGGAGGCCCTCATGCGCTACAGAGCCAGGAGGTCCCTCCGGAACAAGATCAGCCTGAATCACGCCACGGCCGAGGCCAAGAAATACACAATCGAGCTCTGCCGTACCAACTGGCGGAAACTGTGCGACTCCTTTAATGAGCGTATAGGCTACCGTGCGCTTTGGCGGGCCTATAAAGGGCTCGCCGGGAAAACAAAAACCTGCAACACCGGAAGCAACTTGGCCCTCCGCCTCGACATTGCCGAAGAACAACTCGCGGCAGAGGCGGGAGATTATTTCTTCCCGCAGCAACCCGAGCCGCCCCCAACAGATGTCTACGTCCGGCAGCCCATACAAAACGAACACCCGGCGGACGCTTTCTTCACGCTCGCCGAGCTACAGGACGCTCTCGCGACAGCACGAGCCAAGTCGGCACCTGGCCCGGACCTCGTTACTATCTCCGCGCTCCGGAACCTTCCGTCGGACGCCATGATGGAGCTTCTTGACATCTTCAACTCCATCTGGGAGAAGGGTGAGCTACCTCCCGACTGGAAGAGATCTACTGTGATCCCTATTCCCAAGCCTGGCAAGGCTCCCAACATGGTGGCCAACCTTCGCCCTATCTCCTTGACATCAAACCTGTGCAAAGTTCTAGAGCGCATGGTCAATGCTCGTTTGTCCTGGATCCTCGAGTCGACCGGGGCCTTTCATCCCATGCAAACGGGCTTCCGTTCTCACCTCTCAACACAGGACAGTCTACTCATGCTTTACCATGACCTCTACGAGCGCCGGCTCTTCAAAAGCCAGCCGCGTACGCTTGTGGCCATTGACTTACGCAAAGCATTCGATTCCATACCACACAGCACCGTTGTGAATGCAGCAAAGAGGCGAGGTATTCAGGGCCGCCTCCTAAACTTTATCAAAACATTTCTCCAAGACCGAACGTTTCAGGTGTCCATCGGTCAAACCAAAAGCCAGTGGAGAACTAACAACATTGGAGTTCCCCAGGGGGCGGTCCTTTCGCCGCTTCTTTTTAACCTCGCTATGGTGGACCTGGCTCTCGCCCTCGAAGCCGTCCCGCAAATTCGCTTTACAATCTATGCGGACGACGTCACCCTATGGACGACGGCAGGTGGGGCGGAAAGCCAACAACGCTATATGCAGAAAGCGCTGAACATCGTCACGGCCTTCGCCCTCCAATCAGGCCTCGAATTATCAAAGGAGAAGACCACTTACATGGTCATTCCCGGCCGACGCCGAAGCGCCCGTAAAGACATCCAACTGCAGGTGGATGGAGTCCCCATTACCCAGACCGACTCTATCAAAATACTAGGAGTCACATTCGACCGCAAAGGCGGCGCTATCACCTGGCTCCGGCAGGTTAAGTCGCAGTGGAAAGAAGGCCTAAGCTTACTCAAGGCCATCTCAAACAAGGCCTGGGGTGCACAGGACGACCTCCTTCGACGCCTCGTCCGTACCATCCTGATCTCTAAGGTGGTGTACGGACTTAATTATCTTCGCCTCACAAAGAAACAAGAAGCAGCACTCACCACCATGCTACGAGCGGCCATGCGGGTTGTCACTGGACTTCCCCGCTTCACACAGGTAGACCAACTCGAGAGCATCGCTCAAATGAACACTATCCGTGATATCGCCGATGAGATGCGGGTGAGCCAAGCTCAACGGC
Organism: Ixodes ricinus; assembly: GCA_037355805.1. Taxonomy (NCBI): domain Eukaryota; kingdom Metazoa; phylum Arthropoda; class Arachnida; order Ixodida; family Ixodidae; genus Ixodes; species Ixodes ricinus. The sequence continues at coordinate 107,332 of JAZHYW010040947.1, read as the reverse complement.
TCTCTCGCACTCCTCACGGTCGAGTCATACTCACGTCGAGTGGTCGCGCCCACCTCATCAACGGCCCGCTCATGCCGACACCAACTCCACCTTGGAACGCGGAGGCAGTCACCCCTGTCAAACCCCTTCCAAGTCACGAAGGACCTCATCGCCCCGAGAGACGTGCCACGCAAGCGGCCATTCATAACAAGGAAATCAGCCAGCTTCTCAAACACGTAGAAGTCTTCTACACGGATGCAGCAAGGGACGATAGCGGCCGAACTGCAATTGCATGGCATTCACCTACTCGCAACGAGACGAGCAACCAGCTTACCACACGTACACGAAGCACCTGCATGGCAGAACTTCTGGCTATTCTGTTCGCAGTGGAAACAGCCACGACCATGCCACGCCCAGAAATCAGTGAAACCCGCATATACACAGACTCCCAAGAGGCAGTGCGCGCACTTGGGCACTCGAGCACGTGCAACGTAACGGTTGCGCACATCCGGGAACTGGTTCGCCTCGCCAAGGCTAAACAGAAGATCACCATCGCGTGGATTCCTGGCCACGCCAACATTCCGGGGAACGAGCGGGCGGACGGGGCCGCAAGGGCACTGCTACAAGCAAGTATTCAGCCCTCACAAGGCCCGGTCCCCTCGCCCGTTCAACGAGATGTTTCAACCAAAGAGGTCTTCGACCTCTATGAGACCAAAAAAGAAGAAAGAAATGCCCGGAAGGCGCGACTTGCTGCGCTCCTGCCTGCTAACCCCCATCCGATCCCTCGAGGGCTTCCAAGATGGGAACGAGTGGCCCTGCACAGACTGCAAACTCGCACTATGCTAACTCCCGTTTGGCTTGCCAAATTCCACAGGCCAACAGACCAGAAGGACACGAGGCCTGACTCAAGATGTCCCCACTGCGGTGTCCCCGCGACTTGTGACCACCTTGTATGGTTCTGTCCAGAGACGTCGAACGAACGGGCGGCGGCGATCAACAACCTGCCACCTTCCCTTCGACCGAAGTCCCTATGGGAATGGACCCACCCGAGGTCCTCAGAACCCGCGGATCGAACAGCCGTCTTTTCATCCATCATCTCCTACCTCCGGTCCTCCGGGATCGGACGGTACATCTGATCCATCGTCATCGCTACCTCCTTTTTCCCCTTCCCCCACGCCACATGAGGCCCACAAGCCAGAGGCGTGGTCTTTCAAATAAACGTTTCAATCAATCAATCATGCGCTCTAAACAGTGACCTCAAATATGGCGTCCAGTGAATACGGCCTATAGGCCACGCAGACACGATTGCACTAAGGACCCTCGATACTTCTTTTCCAAGTAACGACAACCAACGCAAATAACAAAGCACAATCCGCTGAAACAAAATGGCGGCATTCAGTTCATACCCCTGCTGTGCGTCACCATTCGCTTCCTAAAACCTGCACCGTCACGCAGCCGGTGCTTCAACGAAGTTATATAGGGACTTTAGCTTGCATGGCTTGAAAACGAGCGGGAATTTATGTGTTTGGCTATCGGGCTCCACTCGAAGCTGACACCCCAAAGGTCATATTTGTTTGTTTGTTCTTTTTGTCAAAAACGATGCAAATTGCAATCAAACACGAAAAAAAAATCATAAACGTAAAAAAAAAATGCTTACGCGCGCGTGTGCTTTTTAATTTTTGCCGTTCTTTTCTTCCCCTCCTAACCTCCTCGCTTCTATTTGCGACATACTGTAAATGACTGTAAACGACTTCTTTTTCGCGGGCTCAATATTTTGCGATTTAGGCCAAAGCTGAAGTTCTGGAATGATTCGCGGGTTCTAATTTTTGGCGACGCGGTCGGATCTCAGTATATATTCCAATATGTTTACATTTTACCGTTCTATTTCTCGCGAACTGTAGGCGATTCGCGAAAGTCGCGAAAATTAGGTCCTCGCAAAAATTAAGTCGTTAACAGTAATCGATTATGAAATTTAGAAGCTTAGTTAGCGACATTTCTATAATATTTAGTAACGGTATTCGTAAAACATCTTTTTTAACGCAATTGCGAACGCACTACGGCCCTTCTTTTTGAAATGCCGAAAATCGGAGTCCGGGTGATGTCGTGATGACGCCTCCGGGCTTTTTATCCTCCCTCAGAAAACATGGCGGCGCTCGACGCATGTAGCACTGAAGATGATCAGTAAACCGGACGAAGTTCTCTTTTTTAGGCGCCGGACGACCCCCGACTTCAAAAAGGAAATCATCAAACGGTCAATACAACTGGGTCTGGTATCTGTGCCTCGTAGTTTCGGTTGTGACTCAGCCGGACGAATGGCCTTTCACACGGAACCGGCGGCACAGGGTGGCCCCCTACGTGACTTACAAAAGTCTACGGCGCGTTCCCTTCGACCTCACACTGTTTCAAAGAATTTGAGATCGCTGAAACAGCCCCAAAAGAACTTCAAACACGAAAGTGAAGCATCGTCTGCTCACAGCGATAGGCAGCTCGCATGGAGCGGTTGATCTTAGAGGCGGGACACGGGCGAACACGACACAGAGGTGGCGTGAGAGAAATACGAGTTACAGGACGACTCAATCGTTGACGTCACTGCACTGGCGCGGAACGCGCAAAAACTTCAAATTAGGCTTTTAAAAAATTGCTTTTTTTACTTCACAAATACCGACTTTTCAGTTTCAAAATTTGAGAGTAATGTTCAGGCATCGTTTTCAATCGTTTCGGATAATAATATTTTTTTTTGATCTGTCAGTGCTTTTTTAGCGTCCTCCTATAATTTTTTGTACAATATTAAAACAAAACTTTGCTACAAAAAAAAAAAAAAAAACTGGTCACTGGCGCAAGATGCGCGATCAGCTCGCGCCATTCCTCTAAATAAAGTTCCTACGCCCACCACTAGGTGCGGCCTTTGTGCTGAAAATGCGAAGGCCATCTGTGTGTTTGCTTTTGTCTTGCAAGTAGCGTCAAATGCGCCGGTGCACGAGGCAAATGTCTCGAGCTGCTCTTGGAAGCAAATGGCTGCATAGCACTGCAATGAGTGGCCCCTGGAAGCGAATGGTGGCCGAGCACCCGCTCGTGGTGCATCTATCCAACAATGGATGGAGGCAATTGTAAGCGTGAATTTTATCGAGGGACTTTCAAAAAATTACCCAAGGGAACAGCCGCAACGCATCCACCCGGAATCCTCCCATGTTCATTCGGGAGAGTCTAACTACTTCCATAAATCCCTGCATGCAACACGGCGCGCGCTGCACTTTGGGAACTAGTTGGCCAGGGAGGAGAGTGGCATGGTTTCGGTTTCGGTCGACACGTCGACAAGAGATTATACACAGAACGTGAACTATTAACGGCCGTTATCTTATGTTTTCTGGTCCCAAGAGCGTCATTTGTGGTCCCTCAACTAACCTAAATGGCCAGACTCGAAGATTTAGCACAAGCCCGAGACGTATAGCTTGTCTTAACACATGTTTGTTGTATTTTTTTTACTTGAGTATTTTTGTTAGCGTTTCGAGGTATGTGGACTAGCCAGTGCTGGGAATCTTGACGCTGCGAAGCTCGGGGGATCTTGCTTGTGTACGAATCAACAAGCTCTAGTAACCAATGAGCGTGCATACATCGAGCTAGCTCGCGCCTTTACATTAGTTTGGTTGATCAGGAAGTTTGTTTCGTGCGTCCATCGACAAAATATAACTCTTTGCAATAACTGTTTTTTTTTAATACGCCTATGTACGCGAGGTACTCGGAGGCGCCATTGAAAGGCTTTATTTGAACACACTTCTTATCTCTTATCTGTACTGACCCGCAGCACTGCACGAAGCGAAGTCCGCACCCGCTTGCATTCCACGAATATTCAACACCGCGCATGCGCATAAAGTTATCCTGCAATCATATAGGCACATTCACACCAAGCTCGTTGATTCACACATACAAACCGTTTTAAAAAAGCAAAAATCGAGCACTTGTGTGAAGAATGCCGCACCGTTCGCCGGAAGTTCGCCGGATGGGCATGAACCGCAAGTTTCAGTTGTATTCACTGGTACTAGACGGGATTATTGAAATTGAGCTCAAAGCAGTGGCGGATCCAAGGGGGGGGGGGGGGCGGGGCAGCCGCCCCCCTAAACGAAGTCGACCCCTTTTTCCCCCCTTCTCGGAGGGCAATTTGACATGGGTGGACCCGCCGGTGTACAAGAAAGAATGGGAGCATAGTATCCTTAAAAGTTTTCCGCCCCCCCCCCCCCCCAAAACGAAGTTCTGGATCCGCCCCTGGCTCAAAGATGCACTCGTGGGGTGAAGTGACTCAGCCATGTCTTACGTATACGTTTGCATACGCACGCACAATATCCGGTGTTTCGGGAACCAAGGAAAGTGCCCGGGTCTTCGTTTTGAATCGCTCGAGAATGAGTGTATTGTACATTCGTAAAAAGTCAGATAATCGAAGACGCAAGCAGCGCGTTCGGTCGCGGCGTGATAGCATGAAATGAAGCTGCTGAGTCGAAACCGAAACTGAGTGGCCAACTAGTTCCCAGAGTGCTCTGCGTGGTATTTCGCCGCGATGGGGCGCGTCGGTTTTGGAATGCCAGTGGGCTAAATAATAGTCGGTGGCATTGCAGCTTCAGTCTGCATTAACAAGATACACAACGATTCAACCCTCTAGCACCCAACCTGCAGGGTCCGTTTCCTCGAAACTGGTTAACCTTAAGGGCAGTAAAAAGTTAAACGAATTTCCTTAGGGAATTTTAGGTCAAGTGACCGGCAGAGTAGGGACGGCGGGGAAAGAGGTGGTGACCCTCCCAGCAAGCGTCGCTCGCTTTGGAAATAATTGATGCTTTGAACACGCGCCAGATTACAGCCGCCATTGCTGACCTTTTCAAAGCAAACCAAACCACTTAAGCGGGCTTTGACGAGCCTCCACACAGGCCAATGCTGGGGAGAAGGACACATTCGAATCTAAAATGGCAATAACCTGTCCTGTTGCGGAAATCATGGAGCAAAGTGATATAGAGGAAACAAAAACTGAAGTTCGGTTATGGCGACTTTCATACATGTCTGCTGCAAGGCACGTTTGTCAGCAATAAATGGCCCAGGCTTTTCGCCTTGCCTCACTTAGATCGCGTACGAGCAATGATCTTTTCCCATTGTTTTGATCGTCTTTCGACTCCGACCATTCGCAAATCTAAAAGGACGGGGTAATCAAGGCAACGTCTTTGGAATTCTATTGTATTGTCTTGACTCGATCGGCCAGGAATTGATGGTACGCTAAAGCAGACCGGGTACCATGTCCAATGGGGCCGAAGGTACGCAATTTTAATTTTATGAAGGTTTTATGTACAGTTCTTGCACGCGGCCATCCATGCTGCCAGAGCGCTCACCTCTTTCTCATTGTTTCTGAGCACTAGGACCCGTCCCCTTTCGTTCAGTAGTCCGACGCGGTGCCACTCTACCACGGGGGCACCTGTCTCTTGATTTTTCCTCTGAAGGGACTTTTCCCTCTCGTCCCTCGGCTGGAATTGAGCCAGCGACCTTTCGTTCAGTAGTCCGACGCGGTACCACTCTACCACGGGTGCACCTGTCTCTTTTTGATTTTTCCTCTGAGGGGACATTTCCCTCTCGTCCCTCGGCTGGTACTAAACCATCGACCCTTCGTCCAGTGGTCCGACGCGGTACCACTCTACCACGGGTGCACCTGTCTCTTCTTGATTTTTCCTCCGAGGGGACTTTTCCCTCTCATCCCTCGGCTGGAATTGAACCAGCGACCTTTCGTTCAGTAGTCCGGCGCGGTACCACTCCTCTACGGGTGCACCTGTCTCTTCTAAATTTTTTCCGAAAAAAAATTCTCAAATTAATTCACATTGCCAAGTTCATGGGCTTAAGTGGAAAAGTTGATGAAGAACATGCTATCTCCTAAATTGCCAACAATAACATAAGAAAAAATATTGCAGGGCAATATTCCTTTTGTGAGTAGACATCCAAGGTGAAACTTTTAATGGTCTCCAACATATAACAGAATTAAAAATATGCTCAAGATATGTACACAGAACAAATGCAGAGGCTTTGGAATGTACAGCACAATCAGCATATGAAAAGAACACGCACAAAGCAATCGCTACAACATCGCTGCAGCCTTCGGACACCCGATTATGTGCTTCCGTGAACAGCATTCCCCCGCTGTAACAATACAAACGCTTCGTCATTTTGCGGGCACCCGTTGCATCCCACACTACGTGAGCAAAACACAGGCAGTATTATGGACGGTCAATGGGTGACAGCCTGTAAAAGAATTTGTGCTCGGACACATAACAAGTAGTGCTTTGTGCACCCGTGCGAGCGAGAAGCACACACCTAAATATCTCTTTCTATATTCAACATATGGTAGAGGCAAAACTTCCATTATATACTAACGACCCCGCCAGCAATGTGACGCCATCCGCATCTGACATATCGGAGGCAAAAGATCCGCACCCGACTACAAGGTTGCGCACAGAAGAGTGCACAAAACGGTTAGTATCCTCTTCAGTGCAGAAGCTTTCTAAACAAAACACCCTTCGCTCCCCGCAGCTTACACTTTCTTCGAGCACCAGCACTCCACTGGAACTCATGAAAGAGTCGCTGAACATTTTGGCACTATGCAGACCCTTCAATGGTGTCCTCAGTGTGGCACTCATACCAACTTAACATCAGGGTCCAGTCGATTCTCTATAGCTGCGTACTCGGTGATGTGTCACTCGTATCCATCAAAACTAGTAGAAAGCATTTCAGCGCTCATGTAAGACGGCTTTAGAAAAATAGCTCTTGTAAACACCAGGCCTCTTGCTTCTCCTCAAGCTTGTGGCAAACACATGACTATGCATGACTCGCCTTGCAGAAACGCGTCTCCCCTTTCAATAGATTACAAGTCATTCTTATGCCACAGCTCGTGTAACAACATGACGTTTCGCACATGGCAATACATGACTTTGAATCTCTGGAATATGGACTGTCCACTTCTGCTTACAAAACAATTGGGATGTTGTACAGGAGTTACTCATGCCAATTAACCTATAGATGCAAGTGAGTAATGAAAGACCATTGTAAGGGCACTGAAAATTGTGTCAGGAAAATTGGGCATCACGAAAACTCTCGGCGCGCCAGCAAACTATAGAATATTGCTGCAAAACGTACATCGAGCTAGCACGGCAAACGGCAAAACGTGCGGAACAAAGACGGAGAATGTTTTCTGATGATACACAATATTTGTCGATCATAATCAGGAATAATACTGGCTCCTTGTAAGCACACCAATGTAGCTCATACAAACTCTTAGACCAGAGAGAAAACTACGGTCCATGATAAGCGAAACAAAGTGATACGCAAGTAGAACTGTGAGTGCAAGCGAATGACCTCGAAATAAATTGGAATTTGTTGTTCCTCTTTGGGAGAAATCTTTACTACTAGATTATCTTCGCATTAACTGAAGAGTGTGTTGGTAACATTGACTGGCAACAGAAAGATTAAAACAAATTCAAGACAAAGGACGACGAACATTTGCCGTCCTTCGTCCCGAATTTGTTTTATTCTTTCTGTTGTCGGTAGATCATCTTTATTGCAAGTGTCTGTACAAGCATTAAAAGCTTAACACAATGTTGCTTTACTCTATACATAATCTTTCTTATCAATCTTTACTATGTACAGGTTTCACTAAAATATTTGAACATTGTATCGTTTCCATCATCACCGAAGGAAAAAGAAAAATGTTTCGATGCTTGTCATCTCAGGAAATATTTTTTCCAAGACGACAAACAGCTTCAGAGAGAACATTCAAAGGCTAAATGCTGAAGAAACCAAGCTGAATAAATTGGTGCCAATTATGTTCCTGTCGGCCCCCCCCCTCCTCAAAAAAAAAAAAAAAGAAGAAAAAAGCAGAAAGGAAATATGACACCGACGGAGTCAACCCTAAGCCATGCCATAGTCACACCTTGGGAGTATACTGAAATCATCCTGGGACTTGTGCAGTATATCATGATGAAGCCTTATGGGGTGGACAGAACCGGCACAAAAATCTCAAACTTTCACTCCACTATCAAACATCATCCTATGTTACATAGAGTTGGACCCTTCATCCTCCTTATGACACATTTTTTACATCCGAGACACTAACCACGCCACTCCTCAAGGTTGCACCTCCTCTCTACGGCTGCACTGCTGCTGTTAGGTAAAGCTGGCGGCGCAAGAAAGACGTGTGGCCACATAGAAAACTACGAGATGAATTGCACAAACATTCAGATTGAATTTCAAAAGTTTAAGTGAGCGGGGAAAAAAAGGTGCGACTTATATATAAAACAGAAGAGGTGTAAAAAAAAAAAGCTTTCAATCAATTGATTAAAAGCAAACCACATTTTTGAAGAGACGAATACACATTTTACAAGATCACAACTCATATCACCGAAAAGTAAAACTGCTACACATGTACCCGTGCACAGCGGTACCAGACAGAAACCAGACTCTACCCAAGCAGCACGGATTTTGGCCAAGCAATGGCCAATGTCTGGCGATGGTCTTTTGGCCAGTGGCCAGAGAGTTGCCATTCATTGGCCAATGCTTGGCCGATGACTGATGGCCAGATAAAGGCCAGTCACCGGCCAGTTTCTGGCCACTTGGCCAAGGACCATTGCCAGCCATTGGCCAATGATTGGCCAACTCTGTGCTGCTTGGGTAATAAGAACATAGCTATACTCACAACTAACTGAATTCTCGCCAAGGTGCTACGGCGAGTCATTCTCTCTAACCACCCTTCTGCACAAACTCTCCGTCAGGACTTTTGTTTTGTGAGAAGCCACAGCAACATGACGCATTCCTCGCAGGCTTGAGAAGATGTAACTGGCAAAAACGTTGCCCCCTTCCCCCCACCCCCGAAGATGGTCCAAGTACAAAACTACGGGTGTACTTGAAAAAAAAAAATAAACAGCATTTCTTCCACCTCAAAAATAAACCGCACATTGCCGAGCACTTGGTCTCCGCCCAAATATAGCGTTAGCGATCTGGACCAGACGGCAAAGTTCCAGGACTCGCCGTCATCCAATCAAAAAGTCATAAGCGATTTTCTGAGATTTTCAGCGAGAAAACGGGATTCGTTCCCGGCATCTTCACCCATTCGTGGGCTTCGTTGGCCACCGCTTTCCCATTGAGGGTTTCCGAAAATCGCTTGTACCTTTAGTATTGGATGATGACTAGTTCCGAAAACTTTGGCACCTGGTCTGGACCACCGTTTCACTTTAAGTCCGACCGTAGCCGACGTTAAGATCTGACGCAGCCAATCAAGCGTCGCCTAGAGTGCGTCGTTGCGGCGCTCCCCGTCCTTGTGCATTTGCTATCAACACCAATCGCGCTCGGTAAAGGCGACGTGATCCGGCATTTCTTTACAAGCGCGATTGGTTTAACCAATGACAGCAAATCTGCAAGACAACGAGTGCCACGACGACACACTTTTGGAGCTGCTCGATTGGCTCCGCATAGTCGTAGCATTTGCTACGGCTGAACTTGGTGTGAGACGGGGTATAGTGCCGCATTTGGGCGAAGACAAAGCGTTTGGTGACGCAAAGTTTATTTTTGAGGTGAAGAGAACGCCACGGCGACATCTTGAAAAGACGGTCCCAACTGCAAAACGGTCGGCCATCAGACTTTTACGGGTCCCTGGGCTGTCGAAACGGCGGACTTCTGCTGGAAGCGGCGGTTCCGGAAGGCCTCTAGCGCCGCGGAGAGCGCCACCTTCTCCTCGAAGAATTGGACGAGCAGGTCGTCGTTGTGCATGCTGGCGCGGAACTGCTGGAAGCTGATGTTCCAGTGCTCGTCCCACTTGGCCGAAGACACGCTTGCGGCGGTGGTGGACGATGCTGCTCCGTCGTCTGCGACCTGTTTCGACGTTGAGGCACTTTGTTACGGGGACGCTGAATTCCCCAAGAAGCGTATTTTACTGTGACGGTCGTCACTGGCAGGGGCGGAATTACCGATAGGCAGAGTGGGCAGCTTCCTAGGGCAGCAGAAATTTTGGGGCGGCCAATTTGTGGCCGCCCCCAAATTAATGGACTTGTATCTTTAAATCTAGCTTCGAATTTAGCTACTTTAGAAACTCTAGCTCCAAATCCAGCTAACTTCTAAAATTTTAACTCTAAACACCCCATGGTCACTGACCATGGGGAGCGGGGTTTGTGACGTCATAATAACAGGTGACATCATGGCATTATGTGACACCACAGTGTCATGAGATGTCATGGTGCCACGTGACGTTAGTGTATCACAATGTCATGCTGGCACATTACATCACTTGCCACTGATGCCATGGTCTAGTGCAACGTCACTGTCACACGATGTCATGCTCTTGCATGATGTCAGAATGTCAAGTGACATCATGCTATCACATGATGTCATGGTGTCATGTGACATCACAGTTCCACGTGACATCATGCCGTCACATGATATAACGTTAGAATCACTATCAAGAATAAAACTAGGGGGCATGTTAGAATCGGGTAAATACAATAATAGATTGCATTATCCCATCTTTACTATCACAGACTCAATGTTTTTTTTTTTTATGTATTCAGTTTTTAGAGAGAAAAAATTTAATGAAGCTGCATTAAAGGGGCAGTGCTACGATTTTAATGTTGAAAGAATCTGCATCCTGTATTTTATGCTGCTTATCTACGCACAAGCGAGAAAAAATGTGCCACCATCCCCCGAAATCTTGCTATTCCGCTGCATTATCGCGGAAAAAAGAATTCACCGTTTGCCGATTTGCAGCAGTGTGTGGCGGCTACGGGAATTAAGGTGTCACGCCAGTGAAGCACACGCGGAAGTCAACATAACCGGACCCCTTCCGCCGCCACACTCAATGCCAGCCCCATGGCGAACAGTCTTTTGTCTCCATTGCTGCGCGCCGCAACCTTCGGCGACGCTAATCCTAGAAAAGTCGACAATTGCGGAGAGAGCCGCTGGGGGCTTTGAAGACAGAACTTGACAGGAGACCAGGCGATCCCCGGTGACGTCACTCGAAAGACGGCATGAGAGTGGGGGAGTACTCCGACCTTCGATTGGTTTCATTTTTCCAAATAAGAAAACTAGCGCGCGCAACAAAAAATGGTACGCGACACAGATTAACTCTTACAGTTAATTTGCCAGAGCCCGATAATTGTTGCACCGCTCCTTTAACAACTTCACTCTCACTTCCCTTGTCTGGACTATTGAAACAAGAGTTATAAAAGCAGGCTTGACCCTCCGTCGGTCTAAAAATGCATCTCAGCACTGAGATAATGCAAAGTCAGCGCAAAGAGCTATAAAAGCAGGCTTGACCCTCTGTCAGTCTAAAAATGCATCTCTGCACTGAGATAACGCAAAGTCAGCGCAAAAAGTGTGCGTAGGCAACAAAAGAAGGGGTCACATGCGTTGGAACGCTGACACAATGTTGATATAGCAGACAGTCAGTGCTTTGTCTATAGTTAATGCTGCGGTGTGCGTATGAACAGGGCTATAAGGAGCTGTACTCCAGTTCTAAAAAAAAGAAAATGTTAAAATAAAAACTGCTGAAGAGCCCACCTCGGCCGAGACGGCGCCGGGGACGTCCCAAGACGCCGTTGAATCTCCGGAGGACATTGCAGTGCCGCTTTTTGCCCTACGCTGTTCCTGATGAAAGAGCTCGCCCATCTGCAGCAGCTCAGTACCTAAGGACAAACAAACACAAACGGCAAACTTAGCGTCATTCAGCCCCCCGAAACGGGACACCGCCCGTTTCCCAGACGAAACCCGAAAAAATTGTCCCAGTTTCATAGCTCTTTTTTTTTTTCTCTCCAAATTTGAATTGTTGCAGTCAATCTTTATTTGTGTGGCTGACATGTTACACGAGTCTTGTAAAGAGTCTACTAGGTCCTTACTGCGCCGCTAAGCTGTACAACATACCTACACGAGGCCAAGGTACAGACAAGAACATACACATGTAACTTAAGATGCAGATGTCCTGTCTTTATCCTTTTCGCCTTTATGTACATTTTTTTAACACAACTGAACAGGTCACAGCGATGATCAGAGTTCAAAACCAACTAGCCACCTTCTCAAGCTTTGCTGATCATAAACAAAACAGAAATCAAATGCACCCAAGAATGGAAAAAAACAAAACAAAATGTTTATTTATTTATTTAATTACCTCTAAAGGCCCACTGGGGGCATTACATAGAGGGGGTACATGGAATGTCATCATAGTTGTACACTGTTGCAACTGTATGAAAATGTAAAAGGAAACATGATCACGCTAACAGAACTCAATAACGCGTAAGATGGTGCATGGTCAGGCACACCGGCATGTAATAATTTCTAAATGATTAAAAAGTAATACAGGAGAAGTTTACAAGTGCTACTAAAAGAGGGTACATGGAAAACCTTATAGAAAAGACTTTTTCGATCTGTGAAGCAAATAGGGGTTTTGGCCAAATATTTTCTAATTGAATATCGAATAGTTTCTCTAAGCCTTTTACTACTGCAACATGCTTAAAACGAAAACCCAGCTGAACTTATCAAGGTTGTTGCCAAGCTTCCACTTGTCTGCTTCTAAAGTTAAGTAAATTTTACTTAACTATCGTATTTACTCGCATAATCTTCATACTTTTTTTTGCGGAAAATTGATGGAAAGTTGGGGGGTGCGAGAATTACGTGGGAAAAATTTTCCGCAAAAACGTACAGCTCTTAAAAAGAAAAAAAAAAAGAAAAAAAAAGAGGCGGTTGCAAATTGGGGTTTTTGCGTTGGCAGCTACCTACAAGGTTTGAGAACTACCAATACAGGACTTACCTTAACAATAAAACCACACGTTCAACACAAAGCAAGATTTATTTACAAACACAGTTTGAGTTAAGACTTACCTACGTCGCTGATAACGACCTCAGTCCGAATCACCGCTCATTCACATTGGAAGCGGATCGGCGTTATTGCGCACCGTGCATTCACGAGGGCGCCCATCAAACCAACCTGGCATAGGTGCCGCGGGGCAGCTATGCAGTTGCCTCGCCTCAGACACGATCACATGGTCGTGTCGCCGCGGGGTCGATCGGGATCTCGAATTCGGCTCCCGACGTGCCGCTTTCTCTCCTAGCCACTAGATGGCGCTGCAGGCGCCCCATGGCGGGCGAGGAGAAACCTCCTCGCCCATCGGTCGATATAGTTGGGTAACCGGGAGGCAAAAGTCTCTTAGGACTTCGGCCGGGCTCAAGATAGGCAAGTGCAAGCAACTGCTCTCGGGCATTAGCGGGACACGAGGCCTGGGGGCCCTCTTTGTGTTTAGCTTTGGGCTTAACGTGCATTTGGAAATATTTATGAAATGTCGCAAGTATTTGTATTTTAGATTGAGTGTTTTGTAGCATTGTGTTTATGTACCAATAAACGGGGAGCGGAATCCCGCTCCCGTGAAAGAAGGCTGGACTCGGGTTGTTGACGGACCACATGGGGAACGGCGTATCGGCAGCGGTACGCAAAATCCCACAGCGTTCGCAAAGCGGTTGCGAACGCGGTTGTACATTATAACAGACCTGGTTACAACAGACATTTGGATATAACATACCAATTTCTGAAGTTCAGTTGGTTTCCCTCTATGCACCATTGACTCAACTTCATATCTGCATACAACATACTCTTTTTACAACAGGCCAAAATCTTGGTCAAAATCAAGGTCTGTTATAATGAGCTTAGAGTGTATAAAGATCCAGTACCATTGCACGCGCACTCGATGACATCAAGTTTGCGTGCAATTGTACTGGATCTTTATACAACCCCGTTCGCATCGCTGGTCGCTGTTGCCCCTCGTCGTCACCTCCCAATTTCTCGACGACCGCGGGCTGCGCAAACGCCGTCTAGTTGCACGCACGCGAAACCGGCTCAACGACAGTGTGACTAGCGTCTGAGAGATGGCACTAGGCTGCCGTCCAGGGTGCCTTGGGCGCTTTGAGCATTAAACGGCGCGGAAAGCAGCGGTGGAGCGCGTGCATTCTGCGGGTTTCGCGAGCAGGTGACTTTTGCCGCTGCAGTTTTTGGGGGTGCAAGGATTACGCGAAGAAAAGGAAAATCCAATTTTTGGTGGCTCACATTAGGGGTGCGAGGATTACGCGAGTGCGAGGATTATGCGAGTAAATATGGTATACTGTGACCTCCAAAAGTCCAACGCTTACATTGGGATGGCAAGTAAATGACACATTTGACGTAAAATTAAGCCTACGGAGGTGCCCAGCTATACCTAATCAAGGGGAGTTGTAAATTTTCTTGCTATGTGCAAATATCTCTTTTTCAATAATGTATGATTTACACGGGTTGCCAGGGCAACATATACTCATGCATGACAGCATAATTTGGAAAATTTTACTGTAATGTAGATATTAACATTCATGAAGTTTCCGTTTCTTTCTAAACACACCAGGCGTGCAGGTGCGCTATCCCGCTTTGGAAATTAAATTTCCTGCTAAGCAAGCGGCTGCAATATTTGATCTTTTCGAAGTGTTGATCGCGGCGGGTTAGCACCATTGAGCACGCTTCTCATCACAGCACCGGAGCACTGCGTGAGAAGCCACAGTCGCGGAAGCGATCTCAGCAGGCGTGGCTTCCCCGCAGTGCACCAGTACTCGGTAAGAAGCGCGCTTAAATGGAGCTAACCTGCTGTGATCAACACTTTGAAAAATATGAGTATCGAAGTTAATCTCGAAGCGAGTATCAAATAGCGTATTATTTGCAACTACTTTAAAAAAATTTGAATATTCTCGCAACACTAAAACTTAAAGTATGAACTGGAACAAATGTAGGATATATTAGACCATCAAACCTAGAGTAAAAACTGTAAAGGCACAGAAATTGGCCACCAAAACATGGCTTGTAAAACATTGTAGCAAGCTCATTCAGCAAAGTGTTGATGTGCAATGCAATCCACCAGAAGAATAAAAAAGATTTAAAAAATAAAATGCAGTTGCAACAAACTGTGTTAACAAAACTGCCTGAAAATGCAAAACCTTGAGCCAGGCTTATAGTGTCTCAACACCAGTCTACTTATACAAAAATGTAATAAACATGCAAAAAAATATATATACAAAAAATTATGCAGCTTTTATGCAGTTTTTGACTATGCCAAGGACCTCACCAGTGCACGCCAGAGCATGGTAAAAATCTTGCTCCTGCGGAGTGACCGACAAAGAGGTTGTACACGCTCTGCCACATCTGCACAAACTGCTCCTAAAAAAAAAAAAAAAAAAAGAATGAAAGCAGAGAAACATCAGGTCATGGTTACCGCCAAAAGTAAAAGTGCAAGAAAATTAAGCAAAAATGCACGCAACACTGCACAACACTAGCTTTAGGTTGTTCAGTACGAAGACAAAATGCTGTAATGTAAAAACTAAAAAGTGCTGCAGTAAACCTCTTCATCTCTGAGCAACACAGTAGTACATTCTTTTGTGCTGCAAAAATGTCCAATCGCTATCTGTTAAAAAAAAAAAAGGGCAACACAAAAATTGTAGTACAAGTAAAAAGAACTGTGGTAGCAGAGTGGCGAGCCCCAGTTTCATGACAATCACCTGATCAGGGACATATTCCACATAAGCAAGATTAAAACTGCTTGCCTTCTTTGAGCAGATTTTGACTGTAGATGCAAAGTCATCCATTTCGTAAAAGGTTAACTTAGACGAGCAATTTCCAAAAAGCACTCTAGGATTCAGTTATAACATGCATTAGTTACCTGATTCATGTTTGGCAGCACCTATGGACTCTGAGGATTTCGATCCATTCCCTTAGGGTTTGGGCTGGCACTCTCGGCTCCGCTGTTGACATCTAGCGGAACAAACAGAGTACAGTCCTTCGTTTACCCAAAGTCGACTTTATCTAAAACGTTTCTCGCTCCATAGGTTCTGTGCGTTCCTTGATCATCTGGAAACCTGGCAAGTCAACACAAAGAGAACCGCTCCAAAAAGCTAAAAAAAAACTGGAAATATATTTTTAAAATAAAATAGCAAAACAAAAAAATAAACAGCTATTGCATAAGCATAAAAATTGACCGCATCTCTACGTGGTGAATGATGTTGATTGGGGCGAAGCTCTGGTGGTGCTTGTCTGCGTAGACGCTGAGCCGCAGCATGCCGAGCCTTTCGTTCGTTTTCATCCATGTCAGAAAGAGAATGTGTGGTATGGAACGTGGTTATATACGCATTTGAGCATTTGACCGCAGCGCCCTCTCGTCTATAAACGTTCAGCCAATGCATGCAAAGTTTAACGCGATTATGTATGCATTTGACCGCAGCGCCCTCTCCTGTAGACGTTGAGCGGCTACATGCAACGTTTCATCCATGACATCCCCAGCTAGAGTTACTACCACATCTCAGAACCTCCTACTCGTCCCGCAGTCATGGCCGAGTGGTTAAGGCGATGGACTAGAAATCCATTGGGGTCTCCCCGCACAGGTTCAAAATCCTGTCAACTGCGCAAACCTGTTTTTAATGAGAATAGCATTCTTTGGATACTTCACGCACTTTTCGTCTATGTATCTATCTATCTATCTATCTATCTGGCTATCTAACCTCTTACGCTGCGGGTCGATAAATAAATAAAAAAGACCGGCGCCGGCTGGGATTCGAACCGTTGACCCTTTGATCAGCAGGCAGACGCGCTAACCACAGAGCTATGAAGGCAGTCATTCAACGCACTCTAAGGGTTGTTTATATCTTTACCATAGGACGCGCTTGCAGCGCTGTCACAGCTACCGGTGCGCGCGCGTTCCATGCACGAGTGAGCACGGCCGCTAGCTCACCCTCTCCCGCGCTCGGGAGAGGGGTGATGTAGCGGCCGCGCTCAGCCTCACGAGAGCGGAATGAGCCCTCGTGCATGGAACGCGCGCGCACGGTGCTGTGACAGCGCTGTAGCGCGTCCTGTAGTAAAGATATAAACAACCGTTTAGAGTACCGTTG
Source organism: Ixodes ricinus (assembly GCA_037355805.1). NCBI lineage: Eukaryota > Metazoa > Arthropoda > Arachnida > Ixodida > Ixodidae > Ixodes > Ixodes ricinus. The sequence goes on along the minus strand of JAZHYW010040947.1, from coordinate 90,409 downwards.
GTTGAGACTAGCTGAGACGCCAGAAAGTCTGGTCGGTACCATTTTGAGTGTTTGTGCGTATGGCGCGTGCTTTGCTCGCCTTCCTAAGTGACACAAGCGCACGTGCTGGGCTGCGGAGATCGTGCGCACGGCTGTGAAAGTGTCAACAAATTTAGAATCGCCTCAAGAGTGGGCTGGCGTATCTAGAGTGTGCCGGCCACCTGACGAACGCGCATAACTCCGCACCGTTTGATGCTATTCGCATTAACGTAGATAATCATTCCCAAAGGATGGGTTCTGCTGATTTTTTTTTATAATTTTTTTCATTATTATTTTTTTTTTTTTTACACGAGCACGTGCTTACGTGCTTGTGAGCCCGTGAGTTCTACGAGCACGAGCAGGAGCACCGGATGGACACGGCCACGACTGCGGGACGAGTAGAGGGCTCTGAGATGTGGTAGTAACTCAAGAGCTGGGGATGTCATGGATGAAACGTTGCATGTAGCCGCTTGACGTCTATACAGAAGAGGGCGCTGCGGTCAAATGCGTATATAATCGCGTTAAATTTTGCATGCATTGGCTCAACGTTTATAGATGAGAGGGCGCTGCGGTCAAATGCTCAAATGCATATATTGTCGACGTAGAGAACAAGACGTGGGAAGAGGTGTTGCCCTACGTCACGTTCGCCTACAATACGGCGGTTCAAGAGACCACTGGGTTCACACCTTTCCAGCTGGTACATGGTCGGAAGGTAACGACCATGCTGGACGCGATGCTGCCCCATGAGCCAGCTGACAATGAGATCGACAACGCCCAGGTGGTTGCTCAACGGGCCGAAGAAGTCCGCCAGCTCGCCCGACTCCTGATTCAAGACCAGCAACGCGTCGACGCGGGCCGCTACAACCTTCGTCGCAGGGATGTCCACTTCCAGCCCGGAGACAGGGTGTGGGTGTGGACGCCCATCCGTCGCCGCGGCCTCAGTGAGAAACTGCTTAAACGGTACTTTGGACCATACAAGGTACTTCGTCGCCTCGGGAGCTGAACTACGAGGTGATGCCCGACGGAACAAGAACCTCATCACGCCGCCCACCACGACCTGAAGTCGTCCACGTCGTGCGCCTGAAGCCGTACTACGCTCGATAGGACTGTGGACCTTATGTGTTCCAAATGACTCTTTAGTTTGCCGTCCTTTTTATGTGCTTTGTTTTGTTTTGTGTTGCATCGGGGCGATGCATTTTTTTAAGGGGGAGTAATGCCGCGCGCCAGGTAGGCAGCGCGGCCGTGGCCTATCGGTTATCGCGCTTGCCTCCCACGCGAAGAGCCAGGGTTCGATTCCCGGGAGTTACGCGTCCTTTTATTTATTCTTGCAGCTTAAAGTTCTGGTGAATTCGAGAACTCTGTCGCCTGTTCGAGGTGCGAATGTTCTAGTCGCCGAACCTTCTAGGCCGATTGTTCCAGAAGACAACGCGATTACATAAGGGGCTCCGCGCGGCGATCTGCAGTCAGTTTCGCCCCAGCGTTCGACTCTGCTCTTTCGCCGATTTCGACGCCCGCGACGCTCTGCTGTTATCTTTTGTTTCCTTTTTATTTTTGGGCACAAGTTCGCCCTCATTAAACGTTTAGTTCCTTTAGTTATTCTCTGCCTCATCATTTGTCATTCGTGACAATATAACCATGTTCCATACCATACATTCTCTTTCTGACATGGATGAAAACGAACGAAAGGCTCGGCATGCTGCAGCTCAGCGTCTACGCAGACAAGCACCACCAGAGCTTCGACCCCAATCAACATCATTCACCACGTGGAGATGCGGTAGAATTTTTAAGCCCGCTTAGAAGTAATTAGGACTCCGTGTTTTCGGATAAATCCGATAAACTCCGAAAAACACCCGCCGGTAAATTTTTTGTCAATTCGGATTTATCCGATAAACTCCGAATTGTTATGTGCCCAGCGCACCCCCCCCCCCCCCCAACCCAACAACAAAAAACTTTTTTTTTTTTTACAATTTCAGCAGCGGAGGATGAATGGTCCTGGGAAAATGACACCATAATTATCTTTCAAGCCTCGGACCGTTGTCAAAAGGGGGTCTTACGGCTTGTCTCGTCCAGGTTGGTTCAGGGAAACAGGTCATAGTACCATTCGTATCACGACAAAAGCCACTCTTTTGGTTTCCAGTTTGGGCCATGGGATTTGGGATTTAGAGAAAGGAGAGGGTATGTTTCTGGGGGTAACAGTGAAAACTATGGACCCTAGAGATTGTATAAAATAGGGAAGCGGGGCAGTTGAAACTTCTCTATTACATCCTTAACCACTCCACCTCGCGCGGCCGCGGGATAGATTGATGGGATGACTACGAGCTTCCTTGCGGCTACCTCCGGCAGTTTATTGATTTTAAGGTATCGACGTTTATCGAAGCCACACTTGTGTGCGACTTTTGTCGTGGGACAAATTAGTATTGCCAATGACACCAACGCCAAATTCAACTGAAGAAATCTTAATTGATTCAAGCGCGTTTTATTTTTTATCTGGCATACATTTGCATCGGGTTATTATTTATTATTTTTTAATTGGAAACACTGCGAAAGTAATCTCCGAATTTCGGAGAATTGGAGACTTACGAGAAATAAACTCCGATAAACACCGAATTTCTGCTAAAAAATAAACTCCGAAAAACACCCTCCGAATTTCACGAAAAATAAACTCCGAAAACACGGAGCCCTAGACGTAATAAAGGCAAGTTTTTTAATCTGCTGATTTTTCGACCTGCTCTAATATTCGGACGTTTTTTCGGTCCCTGCGAAGTCGAAAATATCGGTCGGCAACTGTAAGAGAGATGTTACAAAGAGGGTGCACTAGAATAATGGCCCAAGAAAAAGATAGTCTAAGCTCGTTATAACAGACCTTGATTTTGACCAAGATTTCGGTCTGTTGTAAGAGGAGTACGCTGCATGCAGATATGAAGCTGAGTCAATGGCATGTAGAGGAAAACCAACCCAACTTCACAAATCTGTATGTTACATCCACATGTCTGTTGTAACCAGGTCTGTTGCAATGAGCTTAGACTGTATACCATATTTTTCTGGTGCACAAGTTGTATTTTGCTTTCCCAGAATTTTCATCGGTGCATCGGATGTGACAATGCAACTTGTATGCATTTATTTTCTATAAGCATGAACCTTATATGTGGAATTCGTGATGGGGATAATGTTTCTCGTTCTATCCATTGCGAGAATGGTGAGAGCTTGCTCTCACGTACGCACATATTGCGATCATACCACACATACGCAGGACTTTCATTGCAGTTTCGCCCGTTTACAGGGGAATCTGACTTATACAAAGGTGCTACTTATAGACCAACCTTTTTCCTCAAACCGGCGTTTACGGGGGGGGGGGTGACTCTTACAAAGGTGCTACTTACTTATAAACCAACTTCTTTCTGAAAACATCTGTTTTAGGAGGAGACAACTTATACAAAGGTGCGACTTATAGACTAACTTTTCTTCTGAAAACAACAGCGTTTACAGGAGGGTGCAACATATACAAAGGTGCTACTTATAGACCAACTTCTTTCTGAAAGCATCTGTTTTAGATACAAACGTGCGATTTAAACAGCAACTTTTTTCTGAAAACGGCCGTATAGAGAGGGTTGTGACTTCTAGAGAGGTGCTGCTTAAAGACACACTTTTCCGAAAACAGCTGTTTTAGGAGGGTGTAACTTACATACAAACCTTTTTTCCGAAAACGGCTGTCACGTAATAGGCAGGTGTGACTCGTACAAAGGTGACACTTGTTGACCGGAAAATCAAAACAGGGTTGTTATTTCTTTCTTTTTTCAACTTTTGTTGGTAGAATTTTTCGAAAGAAGTGCGCAAGCGTTACGGCTGAGAACGGCTTTTCTCAGAAAATAGCTGCTCCGACGTGTACCTCGCACGCCCCCAAAATCCGTGAAACCCGAGAGCGAGCGTTTGCACGGAACCGGTGCCTTCTCCGTCATTTTATGGCATGCTACGACGGACAGCGCCGAAGACGGCTGTAAAGACGTTCATGGAAAGGGACCGTAAACTCACTGCACGTCGACAAACTGCCAGAGCACGAGACGATTTCGGCGTCCGAACTCCGACGCCGCTTGAGCGCCGCGTCCAGGAGCTCGGGATGATGGCGAGGTCTGGGGGTCGGAGACTCGTCGTCGGGTTCGTCCATGGAACTGACAATACTCCTCCGCTTCCGTCGCAACTTCTGTTTTGTCCACTTGAAAAAAAAAAAAAAAAAAAAAGAATGTTGCAGTAGTATTACAGAACTGTTTCACTGCCAATCAACAATATTACTATGGCAATTGTTGTTCAAAAAGACACAGCCGCACCATTGGTCAAAAAGAAATACACTAAAAGTGTGCCAATTCTGTTCTTTTGACGGGAAATGTTCTTTGGCTAGGGCAGAGCACGGCCATCCGACGGCTGGCAGAGGCCTGGAGTCCCGGGGGAGATGCTTTGTTTGGCGTGAAAATGGTCGTGTTCTTCGATCGTTTTTCTATTCGGTTGTGAGAAAGAATAAATTCAATCCTATCTCGAACTCACGTGAAGACAGCGTGACCTTTGCGAGCGGCAGAAGCTTATATTCAAAGCGCAAATGCTCTTTGGTACTGGTGACTGGTCAGTTATTTCCATAGTCTCGCTTCTTTATTTACTTTTCGTTTGGCTGTTATAGAAGAATACCATAATTGTCGATCCTCACCTTACATACAAGCATTAGGAAAGTGAAGTTTGAGTGTGATATCATATGCGATGTTTTCTCTCCACTGTTAGTGTGAAAAACTCTTTCAATTCTTTTTTGGCAGCTGTACATTTTGAAGACCTTTATATATCGAGTTTTTTGTCCTGGTGTTAACATCTTTCTTGTGTAGCATGGATTAATAAAAATGAATATTTTCTTGACTTCAGCATTCTCAGTCAAAGCTTATAGACCAGGAAATGTCTGAATTCATTTGATCTAGTAGACCATGCATCCTGTGAAAATAAACACCGAGACTGGCAAGATAAATGGAGCAAGTTCAACTGCTGCCTTTATTATACAGAGCACAAGTCCGTCTGCTACGTTTTCCAGGGGTTATTTTTGACGTCAGAATGACGCCGAGCTCTGATTGGCTCTGACTGAAGGATAGTGGTAGACTCTCAAGGCAGCTTGCTTTGAGGTCTACCCACTATTCCACGATCAAAGCCAATCAGAGAACGTGGTGCACATTCTGACGTCACCGGAGCCCCTGTGCGAAAAAGCAGACGCAACTTGTGCTCTCATTGAAGAGCAGTCTCACTTGGAGAAATTTGTTTTTTCTGACATGTCACAACAAAATCTTCTTCAAGTTTTTTTTTTATTCTCTGCGTTAGATCTTGTTTTTTTTCTTATGAAATCACATTATGCCATTTTGAGAACAGAGAGGCGTCGCTCGGCGTCCGAAACAATGAGCTGTTTCTCTTTAGATGTGTTGTAACCCGTGTTGCACCCCGGCACAAAACGCCACCGCTCTGTCTTTTCTTCTTTTTTTTCCACAATATTTGACATATGTTGTGAGTCCCTTGTTTCTCTCTTCGGGGCAGCTAGCAGCCACACAATATTGTATCGCTTCACACACAACGCAAAACAAGAAGAAATAGTCGCGCCAACACGCCCCAAGCCAGCCTCGCTAAACGCTGCCCGACCGGCCTCCTGGCCCCGCTGTGACTGGCAGCGCCACCCCAGGCCCCTGCGAGAGAAATCGGGCCACACAACACCCATCTCTTCACGGAGAGGCCGACGCGGTCGGCACACCTCCCAGTTCTAGTACACCCTAGCCTGGGTGAAAGCGTGGCCGTGAGGGCTCGACACCGATTGGTTGACGGGTGGGAGTGGAGGAGTGAGGTGCTCAACGTTGATTGGTTAACAGGGAGGTCGTGTGACCAGGGGTGAGGTTAGGAGGAGAGGTAGGCAAGGTGGGAGAGGAGGAGGGGGTTAGAAGGCTGTGGAAGATCACCTGGTTTATCATTTCAAGTGTACACGTGCCACACGTTAAATGATTTGATGAAAAGCTCTGTGAACGTACTGTTTGCACGATTTTAAGTGCCCCCGATTCTAATGCGTGAGGCAGATTTAGCTTCCAGATATTTAAAAAGTAAATTGCTGCTTATTCTACCATGCGCGTGAAATAATGAAGATTGATCAGATACCTCATAGAATGGATTTTATGAAATGCATGCCAACACAAAAATAAATACAGTACACCAGTCGCCGTGGTCAGAGTCTGACGATGGCTCTTCGCTGTTTACAGAGGTAATCCTTGCTTTCGGCGTTTTAGGAGCCGCGCTTCTTGCGCTTGTGCGAGTGCGCAACCGTTGCCTCTGGGAGGGTCATCTTCCAAACAACACTTTGCGAGCTCGTCAGGTTGCTGGGATTGCTAGGCTAAGCAGTGCTGCTCTGTTGTTCTTTTTTCCTGCGAGTGTGATGGCCTTTCGTTTAAATCAAGGCCTCCAAGTCGAATTTCTTTTGTTTTTCCATCTTAAAACGGCAGACACGAGTCCGAACACGCGAGAGAATGCGAGTGGTATGGATACCAAAATGGTGAATGTAAATGAACAGTCACGATGGTGATGGGGCTAGCCACCTTATTACATATTTCTTTTGAGTTTCAGTTTTTGGTTTCGATTGTAACACTCATGTAGTTTTGGGCACAGATTTTGGTGAAAAAAGCGAGCGTTACAATCGTGTAAACACTGGTAAGTGTCCGGCTGAAAAGGCTAGACGTGCTGCTAAACGATGATATAAACGTTGATGAGGCAATAACATTTCATGTATGCAACACAATTGCCTAGCAATTTGTGCCATACACCTCTATGAAATACGTCACAGAGTGCACCTAAAGTATATTTCTAGTTTACAAATATAGTACAATATTAAAGATATAATTCTGAGACATATGCAATTTAGCTGCTAGACTAGGTTGATGCACAAACAGCACTGCTAAAACATGAAGTACACTGGAAGAATGTTAAAAGCACACCATGAATATTAAAAAGTGTGCTGGAGGTATACTTTAGGCTTTGGCTGTCCTTTCCACTTGACAGCAGTACTAAGTTAGCATGTTTTTAGCGCATTGCTTTTACCGAGAGTAGCAAGGTTACGTTTACGATAGGCTCAAGTATGGCAATGTCACAAGTCACGTTAAAACTGGCGCCCTCTTCACGAACTGGAGGCGCTCACCCGAGCTCTCCGCGACAACGGAGTCGGTGTCGTCTTCGGGCGGACACGCAACCAGGTGTGCCGCAAGAGGATCCTCAGCCGGTCGTCCATGTCCCCTCTGCAGACGAGGCCGAGCAGACGACAGAACTCGGCCAGGCTGACCCAGCTGTCGCCGTTGTCATCCAGCAGACGGAACACCTTTGCAGCAAGAGAAACAAAAAAAGGAAAGAATTCGTGGGCTCATTGTTGTATCCCGCAAATAAAATGGCGGAGAGAGCCACCGTGTTTTCCGACCTGCGATACATTTGTACTGTGTGAGGATGACTCGTACCACAGAGCTTCCTCGCGCATTTCTGCGCTAGATTTCGTGGGAAGAGTCTCGTGATACCATGTCATGCTGTCATGCAATATCATGACATCGTGTGACGATCAACATCATGTGGCATCATGGTGTCGTGTGAAGTCACGTGCCTCGATATCATAATGTCACACCATGGCATTACATGACGTTGTACCGTGTAACATCACGTGAGGCCATAGTGTCACATAACATTGTAATGTTACATGACCTAAGGGGGAAGCGCGAGGCAGAAAAAAAGGCTCTGCTTCACATGAATGTAAACAGCACATTTTTCCAAAGTTCTTCCTGAAGAACCCCCCCCCCCGCCCCAAAGTGGTTTTCTTCTACAAATATTTAACAATAAGGAAGAAATGTTGCCAACTGAGGCACGTCAAATTACGGCGAAGCCATGCGAGGCTCCGCCGTAAAGAAGAAAGGACTGTCTCTGAGAGACAGGCTAGTCTCGTGAGACAGGCTAGTCTCGTGAGACGGGCTACTCTCGTGAGACAGGCTTCCGAGTTTTGGCAGCCAATCGCTCACCCTTTGGCCCAGGTGTCTCGACCGCTCTCCGATGCCCCAGGGGCCCAGCGCTCCGAAGAAGGGCACAAACTGCTCCAGGTCCAGATGGAACTGCTCCCCGTACGTGAACATGGGGTGCGTTGGGGGGAGACGCACGGGGCCGCGACCCCAGCTGTGCTGCGACAGCTGCTGCTCCTGCAGTCGAGCAACGACGGGCAGTCAGCACACTAAGTTGAGCAAACACCAGGGTTCGTACAGGCTTCAAAGAAAAAGATTCAAGGGTTTTCAGGACTTTTAAGGACCTGAAAGATATTTTAAAGGACCCTTTAATACTGTAAATGACTTAATTTTCGCGATGCCTACGTTACGTGAAAACAAATACAGCGAACAATTTGAGCACAATATCAACACTTCGAAGCTACATTCGAAGTCGAAAATTAGAACCCGACGAATAATTCCAAATTCTCAGCTTTGGTATGGTTACGCGAAAATTCGAGCCCACGTGAATTAAGTCATTTAGAGCACTCTATCCACCAAATTTAGAGCACTCTATCTACCACCTTGCACGCGGCTGGTCAAGACCGATGACTCTGCTGGTGCTGTGGGACGGATCCCGCTGGAGACTGATCGGTCACTGAAGCACAGAGTCACATAGTTCTTCATGAAGCTACCTGCTGCTCTTCATGTTCCCCCTGTGCTTCGCACTTTTAATGTGGTTTTTGTGCGCGGACTCGCCCATTGACAAGACGTCAAACGTCTTCCCTCAAGGTCTGCATTTTGCCCGATTCGTGCTCCCTGGGTCCGACAACTCCAGTGTCTGTAGTCATCATGACCCAACCACGACCGCTGAAAGTTGCACTTCCGGGCATCGCACGCAGCAAACATCCACCATGTGCTGCGTGAAGCAGACTCAAACCAAGGAAACCAGGGACTGCGCAAGATGCCACGAAGCGGACGGGCGAGACCGGATCCGGAATCCACCGGGATTGCTACCATTGTGGCCAGGCGCTAGACGTGTATCAACCATATATGTTGAGTTGTATGCCATATAAAAGAATTCCCTCGTTTTAGTTTCAAAATTTTTTTTTAACATACACGTAAAAATCATGGTTCTATTTTAATATTATAAAAAATGTAGCACCACTGACTATCATAGGGAAATTCAAGGGTTTTCAAGCCACCGCTACAAATTCAGGACTTTCAAGGTCTGGAAAATGGCATTTGCAAACTAAAGGGTTTTCAAGGTTTTCAAGCAGCCGTGCGAACCCTGGCAAACGTGGGTAGGTCGGCTCTCCGAAGTCGCAGGCAACGACGGGTAGTAAACAAAGTTCAGCAACAATGGGCGAGATGGCACGGGCTGTCAGTGCACATCGTGTCCGTACTTGCTGAATTCAGTTGTGCAAAACGTTATGGAAAATTGCTGGGCAGCGTTCTAACATCAGAAACATATGCGATACTCTGAGTTTCCAGATGCCTACGTTCAAGGCGCTCTCCATGATGTAGTTTAACACGTGCCATCTGTACACGTGATAGTTGTTCCTAGAATGAAGCTATACTACCACTAATCGGACCGATAAACCCGGCGATCTTCCAGAGCCTTCCATATTCTCCAGCTCCTCTTCCCCGGTGCACACGGAGGTGAAGCTCCTCCTCGCCTACCCCTCTGGTCACCTGACCTCCCCCTGAACCAATCAGTGTCGAGCTTTGCGGCTTCACGAAATGCCCACCACCTAGCCAAGATATGTTTCACGTTAAAACTCATATCCACCACTTTTAATTTTCAGGATGCGTTGGTTTGTTCTGAAGTCTAGCTAAAGACTAATCGAAACAAAATACAAATTAAGTTTGTGGGTATAAATTGACAAAAAAAATGACCGCATCTCCATGTGGTGAATGATGTTGATTGGCGAGGCGGTTCATCCATGATGCAATGTTTCATCCATGACATCCCCAGCTCTTGAGTTACTACCACATCTCGGAGCCCCCTACTCGTTCCGCAGTCGTGGCCGAGTGGTTAGGGGATGGATTAGAAATCCATCGGAATCTCCCCGCACAGGTTCGAATCCCTGTCGACTGCACAGAAACATTTTTCTTTTTTTAAGAAGACAGATGGGATGGCAATCGATGTGAGCACGGACGCCAAACGGACAAGGCTAGACCCTGAAGAACTTAGCCCCTAATATTTTATTTTAGGGGCGAAGCCCCTAAATAAAATATTGGGGTGCACTTGCTCAACGTCTATACACGTAATATTAGGGGCATGTAGCCGCTCAACGTCTATGCAGGAGAGGGCGCTGCGGTCAAATGCGTATATAATCGCGTTAAACTTTGCATGCATTGGCTCAACGTTTATAGACGAGAGGGCGCTGCGGTCAAATGCTCAAATGCGTATATAACCACGTTCCATACCACGCATTCTCTTTCTGACATGGATGAAAACGAACAAAAGGCTCGGCATGCTGCGGCTCAGAGTCTACGCACACAAGCACCACCAGAGCTTACTCCAATCAACATCACTCACCACGTGGAGATGCGGTCAATTTTTTCATGGTGACAATGGTCAATGTATTACGATAATGTCTGTCAAATAAAGATACAAAGATCCAGAAGGGCCGACAACCATGGCAGTGCGCATGGATTGCCCGGACATGAAACAGCGGAGAAAGATAATGTCTCACCCTGATGAGAGCCACGAGATCCAGAAGCTCCTTGTGCGTCATGTATGACGAGATGCTGGCATCCAGGCTCAGACTCCGAAGCACATTTTTCATGGTTGTGTCCTGGAGGCCCTGTGACCAAGCGTGAGGTCACATTTAGCCAATCCGGTCGTATCACACATCCACGTTTCGGCAGTGTGAGAGAGCCCAGACATGTGCAATGACGAGAATGAGTGCAAGGATGCCACACATGTCTCTCAATGCTCAATTTTTAAAAAAAACGTCAATGTGCTCTTTCCAACTCTTACTTATTCTGCGGTCACGTTACGGAGAATCTCGCAAAGGGAACACTTTTGGATTTGAACATCAGCAATGAAACCAAGAGACAGATTGAAACGCAAAAATAAACTGATGCAATACAACCCAAACAAAACCCGACACCTTACTTCGTAACTTCAACAAGATGTTCGAGCATAACACAATAGAGCGAAAGAAGAACTACATCGCGGGAGCTTTTTTTATATTAAGGAAACAAAAACACCTAGAAGTTCTAGGTAGTAAATCTTCAAATAAGCGCAAGCGGACCTAAGAGTTCAGTGGTGCGAATGACAATGCCTGAACGTACCTGCACAACGCTGAGCCTATGTTTGATCCGAAGCTTCTCGATCATGCCGGACGTCAGGAAGCCGTACTTGCTGTACGACTCATAAACGAGCGTCGAGATCTCGACAGGCTCCTGCAGAGATGAAACGAGAAAAATTGTTCTTGCATGACCAAAACCAACAACACTTGTGCCGTTAACTCCCATAATTCTGGGAGACCATGCAGACATAAGCCATCGGAAACAATAAGGAAAGTCTAACCAAACATCCTAAGAGGATGTTTCTCAAGAGTGTTGCTACACCAAGAGGCGTTGCTCAAGAAAAAAGTAATTGATTACAATTACAATTAGTCTTCCTTATAAAGTTTTCAATTAGATTATACTCGATTACTTGAGAAGAAAAGCAATTGGTCATAACCTAAAAAGCGCAGCCGTTACTTCTCCGATTACCTCAAATTTTCAAAACATCAAAGTTTCCTGCCGGTTTGAAAACGGTTACTTAGTACTGTCCTTTATGGGATTAGAATCATCAAATTACTGCTGCGATTACTTCCTAATAAACGCCAATAAAATGATAACAAAATTACTTCAAAGAGCAATCGATAACTCATAATTTGATTACTCGGTAATGACTACCACACAAGCCTCGCTAGTGTTAAAGGACACATGCAAAGAGAAAAAATACATTTTTTTAAACAGCTTAGATGGAAAAAGGATATCATAAAACGATTTTACAACGAAGAAAAAATATTTTAGAGCTATATTTAAGGCGCTATATGAATTTGTAGTTGGTGCCAGCAGACGCGCAGTAAAGTGGCCCTTATTTATCACTGACAGGCCGTATTTGTACGTGGTGCTTGCACGCTCTTTTCTGTGAAGCTTCCTATCGCCTCTAAAATTAACTTATTCATCTTTGTTTGAAGTATAACCAAAAACTAAGATTAATAAGTAACTTTTAGAGCCAAAAACTCCTGAAAAGCGCAAGCAGACGTGATAGACCTGTGCGCCGGTCAGATGACGGCGGCGGCGCCCGAAGCACACGAACTTGTGCGGTGGCGGCGGCGGCGGCGTGAGAAACGCGTTGAAGCGGCGTCGTACAATGCTCAGCGTGCGGCGGCGGCGGCGCTTGGCGGCGGCAACAACGCAGGGCGGCGGCGCGCGGGCCTACCACGTGACCAGTGGCGGCTCCGGCGGGCGCCAAGCTCACAAATTCGTATAGCGCCGTAAATATAGCTCTAAAAATTTTTTTCTTTTCGTTGTAAAATTGTTTTATGATATCCTTTTTCCATCTAAGCTCGCTTGTTTTTTAAGTATTATTGCAGTTAAAAAATGTTTTTTTCTTTGCATGTGTCCTTTAATACAGTAGCTCGAAAGTGTCACTACATCAAGGGCTAGAGTGAATACGCTAGCACACAAGTGTTACTACGCCAAGAGCCGACATTGGCAGAAACAACGGCATAGCCTCAACAGTAAGCTCGCTCTGCACCGTCGAAAACGGCGCTTAAAAGCCAACAGGGGCGGTGACCTTTCCGGAAGCGGGTATCTGCCGGGACGCAAACCGTGGCCATCGGGTTGTGGATGTTCTCGAGGTACTCGCAGAGCACCATCATGGCCTCCCCGTCGTCCTTGCACCGCAGCAGACGCTCCTGGTTGGCCTCCAGCACCGCCAGCGCCACTTGGAACACCACCTGGCCACGTTGACCAAGAAAGGCCGAGCCAGAAAACGCAAGCTCGAAGCAGACGCACACAAATGATTTTTACAGGGCTCGACCGACACCGACAGAGTACAGAATGTGTCTAACACAAACCATACTCTCAAATCGTGCGTGCTAGATTCTTTGTTCTTTTAACGTGAATTGTTCCGGATTTCGTGCAGTCACATTTCGTAGAGCCGCGGCCTGCGACGTCCCATAACGCAACAAGCGCAGTGCAACATCATGGGACGTTGCAGACCCACATACCAATTCAGTTTCTCCGCTAGATTTAGCGGGGAAGTTGAATTCGTGTACAGGCATGTGACGTCAATTTACCTGCTAAATATAGCAGGAAAATTCGTCCCGTGACCTACAGACCAATTCAGTTTCCCCGCTAAATTTAGAGGAAATTGACACCACAGGACCCTATGTCACGTGACCTATACGGATTAGGTTTCTTTTTTAAATTTAGCTGGAAAATTAACGTCACGCTGACCTACACACCAATTAAGTTGCCTCGCTAAATTTAGCGGGGAAATGGACGTCACGCTGCCTGATGTCACGAGATGCTAGGACATTTCACGTATGCAACACAATTGCTCAGCAGTTTGCCATACGATTTTTATTACCTACTTCTCTATCTTTTTCGTTTTATGTATTATCTTATATTTTATAGAAGTTTATTTTTATTTATTTTTATTTTTCATTTTTACTTAATTAATAATGCAAATTCACGCAAATAAAATTGTTTCCTCTCCCAGGGCAGCTGTGCAACGCAACTCAGTGGCTATGCTGTCCGACTGACACCGCACGGGCCCAGGCTGGAGCCCTGGTGAGGAGTCTTTCTTACGTCGATTTGACTCGGGTCTTAGCGAGCTTTATACAAAACCTTAACAAGCGCGACGGTCCCAGCGTGTCGCTCCTCCGCGACACTCGCCCACGACGGTCGTTCGTGACAATTTTCTCGTAGAAAACAACACGTGAACGCATTTCTAGTTAAAAGGAGGTCTTCTTTACGCATCTCCGAAAGGCATTCTAAATGGGCAGCGTTTAGAACACCTTCGCTCGTGTACGCCCAAAACCGGTCTTCTGTCAGCGCATGTTACGAGGCATGCCAAACTGATTGTTTGCGCAGTGCTGTGCCCGGCACTCCCCAGGTAGCGCAACTCGGTTCAAGCCCGACACTTTGGCAATCGAGTGGTGAGCCAGGGAAAATAGAAACGCCAAAGGAAAGTACTTTGGCACTAACTCATGGCCTGGAGCAGAGCCGTGTTAGGTAATTGGGATTGCCAAGCTTGCGCAAAGTGGGGCGTTTCTTCGGCGCTCCACCTGGGTCTCGTTTGGTAGCCTCGTTGCAGCCAGACGCAACATGGCCCCTGACACAAGCCCCGAAAGCAAGAGCCTTCGGTAGCACGTGCAGTCTGCTTCGCTGCCACCGAACAAGTGCGAAAAAAAGAAATCTCCGCTCCAAGAGTGCTCGCACACTCTGCGTGCAATCGGCGAGAAAAGAACAGATACCGTGTTAAAAATGAGGACAATGAGGGAGATACCCTTTGGCACAAGCACCCTGTGCACGGCGAGTGTGCCTGATAAAACGCATGAGCAACTATGGGAAACACGAGCGAAGACGGGCAAGGCGTCGGCTGCGGCCCGTGCACTGACCTTGGCGCCGTCGTAGAAGAAGCAGTCCACGATGTTGACGGCGCATTCGAAGGGGATGACGCTGGAGGAGACAGAATTTTCTAATGTTACGCTCCGCAGTCGAAAAGACGCTAATTCGAGGTGGGCAGGAAACTGTTCAGGTTGCCGCGGTGGAGACAGTTGATTTGCTGTCTTATTTTTGTGCGTATTTCTTTTGATGTCTCCCTCCACCATTTCCCCCTACTTGAACTGGAACGGTATGTGATAACCTAAATGAAAGTAACTATACTCTGTTACAGGTTTAGAATAGCAGGACGAGACCCTCCCACCACAAAGCTCTCCGCCTGCCATGGTTGGCGGTTTCCTGCTCTTCAGCATTCACCCTCTGCTAAAAGGGAAGGTGTGGAGGGCTTTGTGGAAGGTGCTTGTCCCACTGCTCTTAGCTAGCAACAGACTATGCACACAATCAAGATGTCCAGTAAAATTGTGTTTACAAAATCCCGATGCACGAAAACATAATGTCCTGGTCTTCTGAAGGAAGAAAAGTGTCTCAAAGAAAGGACACAAGACAGTACCGCCCTCTGCAATCACTCTCAACTCCTAAAAGCCTTGGCTGAAATGTGCCATTCCACAAACATTCACAGCTGATAGGACTTCCTCGAAAATTCCAGAGGGAGTTTATTGCCAATAACCACCCTTAGAGTAGGCAGTTTTCTCTGAAAGCCTTCGACCTTTTCTAAAAGGCAGTGGTATAGCGAGAAAATATTTTCGGAAGGTGTTTCAAAGTACTGATGCAATCGCACACACACACACACAAAAAATATATATATATATATATATATATAATGTAGTAAAATTTCAGGGGTGTTCTGACACCTGAACATCCCCCCTGGCTACGCGCCTGCTAGAAGACCTTTGACTTGGCCTAGAGAGCCCTCGACTATCCCTAGAAGGCCGTTAACTTCCACTAGAAAGGCTTTAACTTTCCACAGAAAGCCTTTGAATTTCCTAGAAGGCCTTCAACTTTCCCTAGGAAGTAAGCAAACTCTTTTAGGCCTTTGACTTTCCCTTGAAAGCCTTTAATTTTCCCTGGAAGACCTTACACTTTCCCTGGAAAGCATTTGATGTTCCCTAGAACACTTGCAACTTTCCCTAGAAGGCCTTTAGCCAACATACCTGAGAAAGATGGTGAGGAACCATGAGAGGGATATCATGGACAGAACTCCCAGGCAGTCCAGCTTGTTGTACAGATCTGGCACATGGTCCTTGGCCAAGTCTTCCAGGACCCCTAAAGATTGAACAAGCCAAAAACGTCCAGTTAGTCCAGGACATCATGCATTTAAATTCTCTGCATGCCAGGTCTTTTTAGTGCCCTTCAAAACGATCTTGGAGGCTACCAAAAACAGTGGTCTGACTGATGACTTTCAGAACAAAGACTCGGACAAACATTTTGTCGATTTCAACTCTATCAATAACCTGGTTCTCATGCGTCAAAACTGCTAAGAAAAAATTCTGGTAATAATGCGACACTAAACCAGAAAATTCTGTATTTCAAAAACATTTGAACTACAATAACTAAGATTGCAAATTAAAAGAGACTTGGCAGCCACCCTTATCAATGCAGCATTTAAGGAGCGATCATTTCAATGTGCATAGAAGACGTTCAATGTCACGTGACATTTTGCTGCCAAGCCACGGTGCCACGTAAGGTGACGTCATGGTGCTACGTGACGTCATGAGATTGTGTGGCCAAGCATCACAGCCTCAAGTCGTGGTGCCATGCCACGGTGTCACGTAACACGCGATTCGGTCACGTGACGTAACGTCACAATGTCAAGTTGTGGCATCCCGTGACATGCCTCTGTGCTTACCCTATAACACTGACATCGCCCATCTGACATGGGGTACACACGGATGCAAGAACAGACAAATTTCCGGGAGCCGGGGCTTCCGTTACAAGGCGTTCTGTGCATTATAGAACCTCTAAACTGACACCGTCTAACTTAGCAGCGAGGACCAGACCTCGATTCCGTCAACACCACCGCATACCTTGATCGATGAGTGCTCCGACCACCTTGGTGTTGTAGTAGTCCGGCAGCAGACGCTCGCACAGTGCCACCAAGAGCCAGAAGGCCTCTTCTTCTGAGGCGTACAGTAGCAATACAGACGCCACTATGTTCATGGCCTGGCAGTATCCTGCAAGGGCATTCCGCCGAGAGTGCGCTTAAGCTTTGTGCTTGCTCAAGTCCCCAAAATCAGGTTGCGCGAGGGCCGCGCAAACACGTGTAGATTTTCTCGTGTGCATTGACGAGCATTCCCTCGTTAAGAAACTCGTATATTTTCAGGACAGGAAAAATAACAAACGTGTATCAAAGTCGTTGTGATGCAAGCCGTAAAAAAAGCAAATTGTTCTGTGTATGTTTACACAGACCGGAAGTTAGTCTGCCTCAGTGGGCGTCTGGTGTCTCAGCTGTAGATGAGCAATTTAGCCAGTGCAGTACAACCGCTAACCTGGGGTCTTTAACGTGCACCACGCAGTAGTGATACACGACCGCACGCCGGATACGATGCTCATCCAGATCGAAACGGGCAGGGGCGGGGATATAACCCAGAATCCTGGGTTCTGCAGCGCGAGCTTTCGCTCGTGCTGCAGATATCATTGCTTTTTCCGTACTAATTTCAATCCACTTAGAAAACACGAGATGACCAACTGCTGGCTAATGAGAAGGCCAAAAGTGGATATAAATGTGTTACAGTATTTTTCATGTTGCTAACTCAGCAGAAGTGTTCGAGTAACTTACTTTTAACAGCCCCGCATAAAAGCATCTACAGTTACGACAAATGTTTCCAGGAAAAAACAAGTCAAATTCTGCGTACAGTCCGACTTGTACAAAAGCCACACTGTCTAAGCAAACCATGAAGTGAAAATAATTTTAATGCGAATAGCAATTCTTTGCATACGTTCTACGCACTTTTGGTCTATGTATCAAATCCATCTATCTAGTCTATCGTATCTATCTGGCTATCTAAAAGCCTCTTACGCCGCGGGTCGATAAATAAATAAAAAAGACCGGCGCCGGCTAAGATTCGACACCAGTTGACCCTTTGATCAGCAGGCAGATCGCGCTAACTACAGATGCTATGAAGGCAGTCTATTCAGCCAGTACGCTAAACATTTGTTTATGGATCTCTACGATAGGACGCGACTTGTTCAGCGCTGTCGCACCTACCGGTGACGCGCGCGTTTCATGCACGAGGGCTAGCTCACCCTCTCGCCTCTAGCTCACCCTCTCCCGCGCTCGGGAGACCTCTAGCTCAGCCTCACGAGAGCGGAATGAGCCCTCGTGCATGGAACGCGCGCGCACCGGTAGCTGTGACAGCGCTGTAAGTCTGCGTCCTATGGTAAAGATATAAACAACCGTTTAGAGTACCGTTGGTCTGAGACTAGCTGGGACGCCAGAAAGTCTGGTCGGTACCATTCGTTGAGTGTTTAGTGCGTATGGCGCGTGCTTTGCTCGCCTTCTCCCTAAGTGACACAAACGCACGTGCTGGGCTGCGGAGATCGTGCGCATGGGCTCGTGAAAGTGTCAACAAATTTAGAATCGCGCTCAAGAATGGGCTGGCGTGGCGTCTAGAGTGTGCCGGCCACCTGACGAACGCGCATAACTCCGCACCGTTTGATGCTATTCGCATTAACGTAGATAATCATTCCCAAAGGAGGGTTCTGCTGATTTTTATAGAAGCAAAACTTTGCACATGTTGTAATCAGGTTACACATACAAATTCAGGGAGATAAGTAAATGAAACATCAAAATTCTAAAAGCCACTGCACTTACTTAAAGAAAAAGAAATGTGCCAGAAGAGTGACATCAGTGATGCATCAATGGCAGAAAATTACATCGGAAAAACATTTGAAACGTTGAAATTCTATAAGCCACTACACACGTTTAGAAAATAACAAACCAGAACGTGCCAGGGAAGTGGCATCGGTTGCCTACCAATGGCAGGGTTGCGCCAGGCGTAGGCGTTCAGCACGCGCCGCAGAGCGTTGATCCCGGAGGGACTCTGAAACGCAGGGTGCTCGGGCAGGGAACGGTGCAGGTCTCGCTCGATCTCATCTGCCGTGAGAGTCCGCTTGCCTGTACTCTCCTCCACTGCCTTCCGGTAGTACCCCGGATTCGTCTCCATCTTCGAGAGAAAGACGTGGCTACGATGACACCCTCCCCCAAGAAAAGCTCAAAGTGAAATTTTAAACGCTGGTTTCGCACATCTGCGCTCGACTGGGATCGAATTTGTTGCAACCGCTTGCGACTGTCTGTGAAGAGCGGCGCCACCTATGGGTAAACCTGGAACACTCCCGACCAGCCTATAACTAGACTGAAGTCTTTTTGCAGTATCAGTGACATAAAACCTACACACTATTTACAAGAAATGGTCGCTCGTAGCGCTTGGAATTATTTTAAGCTTATGGTCAAAGAACGATGCAACAAAAAAAAATTGGGAAATAAGTAGGCACACCGTAAGTGTTCCACTCAAGACGGTGCCAGCGCGTTTCCTTACCGGTCAGTCACAAGTGGGCACAACACGCCCTGTTGCACAAAACGAAAATGCACGAACCAGTCCGAAATTTGAGTCGTTCGGCACAATTCGGCACTGTTGCTAGTGTACGTTTTGGTAAGTTGGCTTCCTTGCGACACACCTGCAGCCTATCGTGCTGCCAAGCATTCCACGAGTTGGCTTTGCCGCAGCGCAGCAGCAAAGCGATGCAGAGCCGACGCGACATCACGTAACGCCACGACTCGATACCATAGCATCGTGTGACGTTTGCTGCTTTCTACACAGGTTTAAACAATCGCCCTTTAAATGCTGCGTTCCGTGCAGTGTAGGACTTTGGAATGAAGGTTGCCGCCGATTTCTACCTTATATGAAGGCGTGTGAAGTAAACCGCAGTAAATCGGGACAGTAAACAACGTCGGTAAGTTAAGGTAGAGGAATCTCGCAGACAAGGGACACCTCGTTACCTCATTTATGGCGCCCGAGTAAA
Organism: Ixodes ricinus; assembly: GCA_037355805.1. NCBI lineage: Eukaryota > Metazoa > Arthropoda > Arachnida > Ixodida > Ixodidae > Ixodes > Ixodes ricinus. The sequence goes on along the minus strand of JAZHYW010040947.1, from coordinate 70,727 downwards.
GCATCCACAGCTCTCCCCTCAGACTGTCAGGAATTCCAGCCAACACCAGCTCCTGCGCTTTGCTGGTACGGTAGGTGCAGATTCCCCTGTAATATGTCCACTCGCCGTTATCGGTAACGCCACGCAGGCACATCAAGAACGTCACGTTCGTGACGTTAAGTGAGAAATTGGGCATAGCCTTGTTCTGCAATTCTTGCTGATGCCTCGTGGAAAATTCCCTCGTTGGATTTGGAGCACTTTTTTGTTATTATCTTCCTCGGCGTGCAAATGTGCACTTGCATGTACAACACTAAAAACGTGAGCGTGGAGAGCTTTTGGATCGCTCCAAATCCACCAAGACAAAGCATGGGTCAAAAGTTTCACAAGAATGCAAAGCACAGGTAGGGTGCATAAGGATAAGAAAAGCAGCACAAAGGACCACACACATCCATAACAAATGTCAAGGGTCCACAAAGCTCCAGAACAGATGTCAAGAGTTCACAAAGATGCAAGGCATAAGTCGAGTCGACAAAGATCCAAAGGCAAGAGTCCACAAGGATTCAAGGCAAGGGTAAGTCGAGGGTCCACAGAGATCCAAGGTGTAACTCAAGAGATCACAAACATCCAAAGCACAAGTCAAGAGTCCACAAAGGTCCAAGGCATAAGTCAAGAGTTCACAAACATCGAAGGCATGAGTCAAGAGTTCACAAAAATCCACACAAAGGGTTACACGAAATATACAACCACATAAACCTAAAGCACACGTCACGGTTTGAGAAGAGAACTAAAGCATGGGCTGAAAGCACAGAAAGAATCCGAAGTGCAGAACAAGAGCTCACGAAGGTCCAAAACACAGGTCAGGGGCCCAGAGAGATCAAGAGATCAAATAGACAGTGAACAAAGGTCCAAAGTACAGACGACGAGTTTGCAAAGCACCCACCTGCCGTACTCTGCAAAGTGTTCCTCCCACTGCTTTTCCTTGAGCACTTCGGCCGCCTCGGCCTCTTTGGATCGCGGCAGCTCAAAGCACTTCGCCAGAGATCCTTCGGGCTTCCAGGGCGTCTCCGGACCTGAGCGCAAGGTCCAATTGAATTAAACCTTGGAATCTAGACGGATACAATTTTGAGCACGGCCAAAGTAAAAAATTAAACCTATATTAATAAAAAAAAATTATCTGCTTAGGTTGCAAATGTATTGTAAAATACCAGGCAAGTGCCTACTCAATATTTCGAGATAATCGCGCAAAGATGGGGGATGGGCGCTTGTCCAATCATCAATTTTAGGTATAAATGTACTGTGCGTCTTTTCTCGGATCTTACGAATTTGGGAATGGGGGCTTAGTGCGGAATGGGCAGATGCGCGGTATTCTACGGTATGTCATTAAGACCCCACCACCCCCCAAAAAAATGTTCAATGGAATATTTTAGTTGCAAAACTCATCTTGAGTACCGTATATTGCCATTAATAATTTGACCTTTTCAAAAATAAATATCTAAAAAACCTGTAGCTAAAAAAAAAATTATATATAAAAAAGGTTCTTGATGGATTAGAACAGTGGTTTTTAAATGGGAGTCCACAGAGCCCTTGGGGTCTGCGATGGCATTCTAGAAGTCTGCGGAGCCCTGCCTCACGAGTCAAAACTTGGCAATAAAAGTTGTCTTTTTTCAGATTGAGAAGAAACATTCCAATTTTCCTGTTAGTTTTCTCGTGTATGTCAATGAGAAAGTCTATTTTACACAGCCCTTAGTTATATTCATTTTTTAAATCATTATCATAATTAACCTACACCTTTCCCTTCCCCCCATCTATGGATAAGGGGCCCAGCAATCATCCATCGATCTCCGTCGAGTCCACAGAGGGGTCCAGTAAAACATTAATGGTTGAGAACCACTAGATTAGAATTTGGGGGTGTTCAGGCCTATCTTTGGGGTTGACCTTTACGCGGCAATGTACGGTATTACATGTACTATGCTAGTGTTTTGAAGAGATAAAATGAAACTACCAGGCGTGTATTTGATTAGAAGAAGAATGAAAACAAAACTTGGCTCACAAGATGACGACTTGGGACTGCCATCTCCACAGTGGCCGACGCTAAAAAGAACACAGAAGTGAACCTGTAAAACTTTCTGGCAAAAGGACACTCTGTGGCTCGCTTCGGCGTTCAAATTAAGAAGTGTTTTGTCCAAGAACTTCTGGTCGTGGTGCATTCATTACTGTTTACGCTATTTCAATGAAAGAGTTGTTAGATGTCTCTGTTAATAATTTATGCACTCCTGTTTTGATTTCATATCAAGCAGTAACAGAGCACTGCTTACATACCAGTCCTTAAGTCAGCTAAGGTTGGAAGAAGGCTTAACCTAGTCTCCATGCATCATGCTCTGGAAACTACCAGCCCATCACGGACGAATAGATGTACAACGCGGGGAGAGTAAAGCCAAGAATTTCACCCACTCTTTGGGCTGCGGCAGTTTGGCGAGCAACTCGACGATCTTCTCGATCAGAAAGTCCCGGCCCTCCACTTGAGAGAACGAGAAGTTGATCTGCGAACAGTCAAAATGCAAAGGAAAACGCCCGTCGTCATGACCCAAACGAGACGAAGAAAAGTACAGCAGATTATTCGCTTAGACATCGTTTAAAACCTCCACTTGTCCTTTTTCGTGCAGATTACGGATTACGGTATATGACGATATTGTGCGGACCTGCGAAAGTCGTATAATCGGGGTTTCACTATATTTACTCTTTTAAGAGTCGTGCATGCGGGGTAGTGGTCCAAACTAAATTTTTAGGAGTTGCGAGGGTTTACCTTGTTCTTGGTGGTCAGTAGCACCCCATTTGAAAGCAGGTGGTTCTCAATCTTTTCCGTTAGGAGCATCATTCGTAGAGGAATGACCAAGCACACAAGGTTCTTCACCTGTGCGTCGGAGAAAACGGTGTATCGGCATTTGTGCGGAATCTACAAGGCAATCTACACTATATAGTGCCCCCCCCCCCCCCCTCCCTCCCCCCCCCTCCCTCCCTCCCCTCCCTCCCCTCCCCTCCCCTCCCCTCCCCTCCTCTCCCCCTTCCCCTCCCCCTCCCCTCCCCCCCCCCCCCCCCCCCCCCCCCAAAAAAATAATTAAGAGTGTTCATTTCGCCACGAAAATAAAGCGTGCATCGCCGGATGCCAATTCTTCACTCAAATGTGGCGCTAGCGGCCCGAACCAGATGATAAAGTTTCGGAACCGTCATCTTATTCGAAAGTTAAGAGTGATTTTCTGAAGTTTTCAATAAGAAAATGGGGCCCATTCTTGGTACCTGGCGCCATTCAGCTCCATGTGTTCGAGGACTCAGCTGGCCGCCATTTTCCCATTGATATTTTTTGAGGAAAATCACTTGTTAGTTTTAAATAAGGTAACGGTTATAGTTCTGAAAGTTTGGAATATGGTTCGAACCGCTAGCACTCCATTTGGATGCTGGAGAATAAGAATCCAGCAATGCATAGTTTCATTTTTGCAATAAAAAAAAAAACTATTCTTTTTTTGAGGTACATGGTTTGCATGATATGTAATTATACCATGCCAGTGGTCATTCCTACTTGTCCAATACCGAGGAAAATAACTTAGATGGTGCAAAATGTATACTGCAGAAGGTACGCACTGAGCAACAAGGTCACCGCAATGGCGGTTAATGCGACATCGGTGCAAGCCACATATGGTCTCTCGCAACACAAGATATGCGGTACAAGTTCCGCCTCCAGAGCGAGCTGTCTGTCTCAGGGACACTTCGTCGTCTCGTGAGAATGCGCAGTTAAAGTACGACAGAAGGCAACGAGTGCATGCTGAAGGCAAGAGCTTCTCCCGCATATCTCATGCAACAAGAAGTTATAGAACCGAATGACGCCAAACACCGAGATAGAGCCAGAAAAGAGTTTTCCTAAACGCTGACAAAAAGCATTACAAACATCGAAGGCAACTCCTGCAGAGCTACAGAAACGCATTTTAAAAGAAAAGTAGAAGTGAACACTTTAAACCGTTATTGCAGCTGCCCCTTTACGTAAGGGCAGATCGCCCAGACTTCGGTGTTCCGGGCAGAGTTGGTTATAAGTAATGTTCTGTGTTTCCTGCACATACCAAGAAACCCCCAAAATGAACCACCAAGCCGATTTCATCAAAATCGGGGGAAACCATGGAACCCTGAAATTGAGCCGTCCTTCAATGAGGAAAATTCAAGGTTCAGAGGAATAAACCATCATTTACAGCTTCCTTTTGTGTTGAATGGGAACATAGCCTGCACTGAACTGTCCACGGTGCTGCTGCATTTTCCCGGGAACCACGTCCTCTTATCTCATTTCCTTCTCCTATCTCAGCACTGGAATGGTTTCTGAGTATACTATCCGGGTCACACGTATGTTTTCTAACGGTTGGGGAATCCCATGCCCCTATCTTGGAGTCTTCAACATGAGCCTCGATAAATTCCGATTTCTGAGCGACACCGGAATCAAATGCCAAGGAGCCCCGAACCCGCAAGAAAAAAAAACCCACCCCGAAAACATGAAACCCTTGTTGCTACGTAAAACCGACCGCCCGGCGTGCGAAGCACTCACCCTGCTCTCGAAGCAGACGTAGTTTGGCGACAGGTAGAGCTTTCCACGGACCAACTGCTTGTTGTACGGCGTCCATAGGCTGCAATCCAGGGTTCCATCCAGACGCTCCTCCAGCGGCAGCCGGAAGGTCGTCCTGCAAGGCGTAGAAGTAGCCCGGCGAAGCGCCGCGACCTCATACTTGGCAAAAAGGCACACCCAAGCGATCTTCGAAAGTGATATTTTTAATCCAAGGGGCGAGGACGCCGCGGCTGAGGGAGCCCTTCCGGAGTTTGCGTCGATGCAATAAAGCAGTGCAGATACTTACGGTAGGCATGTGCAAATAGTGGATTTTGATTTTGAAGCGAACAATGGTTTAGTTCTAATATTTTCTAAATGAATATAAAATAGTTTCTCCAAGCCTTCCGCTACTGCACCATACTTAAACGAAAGCACAGCTCAACTCGCAAAGGTTGATTTCAACCTTCCACTTCTCCACTTCTAAGATAGGTTTATCTTAATCAAACCATACTTAAGGACTTTGGTCTCAGAAAATCAATGCCTATATTGAGATGGAAAGTAAACTGCACTTTCGACATAAAACTAAACCTTTAGAGATGCCCATCTATACCTAATCGAGAGGATTTATTGATCTTGCTATATGCAAGTGACCTTCCTTCCATCTCGAATTGAAAAAGAAAAGACATTCACTAATGATGAAGACTGGTTGTCACGCCATCTCAGCCTAACACGCTCTCGCATAATAGCCAGTTTAATTTTAAAAGTTTTACTGCGATGTAGATATCAACATTGACAAAGTTTCCATTTCTTTTTAAATACATCAGGCATGTGCATGCACCATCGCACCTTTCAAGAGTGCTTCTCTTCTAAGCACGCGACCGCAATAATTGTACTTTTCAAAGTGCTGCTTGCGGCAGGTCAGCCCCATTGAGTGTGCTTCCTGCCAGGCACAGGCGCATTGCGGAGAAGCGACACCCACGAATAAAAACTTTGTGGGTGTGGCTTCTCTGCAGGGAAACACTGCCCGGCAAGAAGCACGCTCAACAAGGCTAACCCGCCACAATCAACACTTCAAAAAGTACAAATATTGCAGTTAATTTCAAAGCAAATATCGAATAGCATATTATTCGAAACAACTATTCGAAAATTCGAACATTCCCACAATACTAGTAAACAGTAATGAACAACAGTAGGGCCAGGATGGCTCGTAGTTATGCGTCCCTCGGTGGACTAAATCTACAAAAATTAACCTAAAACTAAATTTTCAAAAAAATTTTTTTCTGTTACGTTGTTTAAGGGACGGTTTAGAATATTTGGAAGCTTGAGGAAGGTCTTTATGGTGTAAGGTAGGCCTTTAATACTTCGAATGCAAAAAAGATTACCTGTAGGCTTCGCTCTGTGCCCTGGCATCCAGATCCCGCTTCAGGTGTGGAAGCTTCTTCGGAACGTTCCGACTCAGCTTCCGCGCTAGTTGCTCGTCCACCTCGTAGTGCTCCTCTGAGATTAATCTGCATTAATCCACTCCTTAATTCATCCACACAGCCACCTCTCTTCAATCATTGCCAGATTACTACAACCGCGTTAACCGTTTTCCCCCATGTCATACAGAAACTAATTATTCGGAAGAAGAGCATATCCTCAAAAAACAGGGTTATGTAAAAAAACAGAAACAAACATAAGCAACCAATGAAGCTGTCAAACAGGATCAATGCCCACAACGGTCGTAACACTACCAGGAATAAAAGAATGAGTGCATACTCACTGCCTCATTGCCAAATTTGCCAACTGCTCCATGAGTGAAAAAGTCTCCACAATGTTGGTAAACATAGAAAAGTAGTACTGAAATGAAGGAAGGCAAAGTCATTTCAAAGAGAACACCAAATGTGAGTCATCCTTGGCAATAGCAGAAGTCACTGTCAAGTCATTGCAACATGGATAATGCAAGCTAGAGAGATGGTACCTGGTTATATTGTCATAGAAACCATGTCATGCTATTAGCAAACTGTCATTCCCCAAGTATTGCTTGATTGTAAGACGCAAGAACTGCGCAATCATCTTAATACTCACCTTAGATTCCCTGCAAGTCACTAGTATGCTTTCAGGAAACAAAACATTGTTGCTCCTTTCGAGATTCTGCAAAAATAAAAAAAGAACACATCGGGAATGTGAAAAGGCCGATATCTTGATTCGAGTCGAATATGAAGCGACGCCCCTCAGAATTGCTTTAAACTAAACAGAGAAAGGTTGCATGACAAATCTTTCTTCTGTCCCCCCAACGCAGGGTTGAAATGTCCATAATAAACCAGATTGCCCGCCATCTCGCTGCAACAAGTAACTATTTTCTGTAAAACATACAACCTCAGCCAACATTATTTACAGTGCATAAACGAGGTGTCGGAGACTCTTCCTCAATCAATATGGCTGAAATGCCAGCAAGCAAGAGGCGGTCTGCGCAGCTCACTTCTCATGCAAAGCTTCAGGTCGCTTTCGGACCTACCGTAGCTAAACGTCACACTTCTCCGCCAAACAGAGCAATCGCGTCTTCCAAGTGCCGTCAAGACCGATGTCCGGTGCAGACGTACAAACAGCACGTTCTTCAGCGCGGCAGAACGTCCTCTTAGGCTTCTCCTTTGTCCCGACGCAAGAAGGAAGTGTAAAGGAAGGAAAGAGGCGACAAGGAAGGGAGGCAGCAAAGGGTGGAAGAGAGCACGACACCTCCTAATTAACGAGGCTGCAGCGCAACGTCTCACGTCGCCTACCCGGCGTGATGGGGCACAAGCCGCTGATAAGACGAGAACGGGAGGGAGGTGTTTTGATTGTCCCGCCTCCAGCGCGAGCTCCCCACCTTCGGCAATGCTTCAGAGTCGCACATGTGCATGCGCTGCTAGAGCACAGCGAAAGGCAGCGAGTCAAGGAGGTTATAATGGGCAGGAGGTGGCGTCCCTATCCCCAATGCATGGAGCGAAGTGTAACGGAAGTAGGCGTGGCCACGAGCCGCGACGAACATTTCTTGACCAATGGGAAGCCTAGTGAGTGGGCGCCGCCATTAATTTCGGTGCAAACAGCCCTCGTTGCCATGGCATTTCCGTGGCAACGCGATTGTGTGCACCGAAAGTAATGGCGGCACCCACTGCTATTTGAAACAGCGCTTAACGGGAGACTTTTAAGCCGGTATGGTCGGAATTGGATGAGACTATTATAAACGAACGCCTGGTTGCCCAGCAGAAAGTGACTAGAGTTGAGACGCTCTAGACGCCGCACACATGAATCGGTGTCGAACAGGCGAGATTTCGAGCCCAACACTTGCCTGACCAGTACTAGGACTAGGAAGTCGGCGTGTAGCGGACGCTCTCGACACCGCGCGACCGCGCCTGGAGCGTCGTCTCGAACGAGTCGTCGTAGCGCGGCTTGGAAAGCGATCGCGAGTCAGTCATCGTAGGCACGAACGCTGAGAAGGATCGTAGGCACGAACGCTGAGAAGGCGCTGTGGTGTATGTCGTGCTGAGAAGGGCATCGCGGGTTGAGAAAGCCGTACACATTCTGCTTCGAGAAGATGTTGGTTTCACTCCGCCGTGATGAGTATTCGGGTTCACATCGAAACATCTTTTGGTACGCCGATCGAATCGAAAGCCAGCCGCGACAGCGAGCAGACGAAGCAGACCGCAGGCACGGAGCAGAGCGTAGCCTAAGCCTAACGACCGAGCGGAGAGCAGACGATGGGAGCATGGTTGAATTTAGTTTGGATGAGAGAGCGTCGGTGCGCGGGGCAGTCTGGGATTGAGTTCTTCTTCCGGCGTCGCTGGGTATGACGTCATGCCGGGTCCTGCCCTATTTAAACGTCCTTGCAGCGAGTGCATGCCAGAGGCCGGGCATTCGGAAGAGACGCCTCGTCCTTCTCACCTTTAGGGTGACTACAGGAGGTATTGCTTTGCACACTCTCTGATCAAAGAAGAAGGGCAAAGAGAGGAGGAGAAAATGGATTTATGCAGAAAATGCAGGGCATCTTGACGTCACGTAGTCACCGCTAACGATGTTCGTACCTTTAGAGAGCTGCTCAGCAAATATGTGGAATCTGCGTGGTTCTAATACTATTGAAGTGATGACGTGTTCCTCCCATAACATCCCGAGGGAATTGAAAGACCGGGGCAAATCGGGTGAAAACGAGAAGTGGGCTAACTTCCGGAGTTCGATCGAAAAACATTTGTAGAAATGCCACTTTTTTATTTTGTGACCTGCTAAACTTGTTTTTGCATTGAGGGGCGACGGAGCATAAACAACTGTCGCTCCCAGTCGGCTATGTTTGCTCGTCTCCGGCCGCAGCCGACTAATCGGTTTTGGCCTAGGTTGCCATTAGCCAGAGAACCAAAATTACTAAAAACAAATTGTCTTTCGGCACTTTTGAAAAAAAAAAACTTTCAGCCTTTCTACTCTGGTGAAGAAGGAAGACCAGCGAAGCTGTACTATAGTGGGACGACCTCAAGGACGACTTCTTGGATGACCTCAAGGACGACGTCTAGGATGACCTCAAGGACGTCATCTAGAACGACCTCAAGGACGACTTCTAGGACGACCTCGAGGACGACGCCTAGAGGACGATGCCTAGGACGACCTCAGGGATGCTGCCTAGGACAACCTCAGAACCGACGCCTAGGACAGACCTCAGGGACGACGCTTAGGACGACCTTGAGGATCTGAGACGATCTAAGATGACCTCAAGAATGACTTCTAGGACGACCTCGAGGACAACCTCCTCAGACGACCTCAAGGACAACGTCCAGAACGACCCGCAAGGACGACTTCTAGGACGACGCTTAGAGAAGCTTCCGCCTTTCCACTCTGGTGGAAGACCAGAGTGGAAAGGCTGGAAAGGTTGCCGCCATCTCATGGGCGACAGCGGCAACCAGACAACCAGCAAGCCGGCAACCGGCAAGCCGGTTGTCTGGTTGCTGTCGTCGTTTATAGATGGCAGTAGCTGTCCAGAGTTTTGCGTCAACATTTATTTGGTGACGAACACGAAACTGGGGAAACTAGCCCTTAACAGCTCCGCCGTAAAAAAAATAGCCAATGTGATAAAAAGGGGGCGAGCTATCTTTCGGGGGTAAGTGTATCTTTCACGATATTACGGAATGTTACGGTAGTTTAATTTTGTACGTACACATTTCGTTTGTTTCAAGCACGTGTTATGTCATCCTTGAGTGTAACTTTTATCATTCTTGAGTACTATATTAGTTACTTTTTTTTTTTTACTATCCCAATTTTCGGCAGCCCATCTTTCAAGTAATGTCGAGGTATTAATAAAAAAAAAATAAGAAGGGTCTGCAATGTCAGCGTCCTGCCACCGGCTCCAGACGAAACTGAAGGAAGCACTGGCCAGAATGCGGTGTCCTCACCGTAATGTCGGTCCACCTGAGCAGGAGCCTGGTGGTCTGTCCGAAGAAGAAGGAGTGGAACCCCAGGTGCTGCATGCTCAGATAGAGCCAGCCCTGGTGTGGGATGCGCCCTTTCCAGAAGCTGCACGAGTAATCTGCGATGAAAGAGCGCACCACCGGTTCGGAGGACCACCCAAGAACGTCCCGAATGTTTAGCTCGAATATACGTAGGATTCCGCGTTTTCTGAGTTTACTTGTGTGCGAAATTCGGAGGCTGTTTTTCCAGAAACGTTTTCACCGAAAATTCTGGGTTTGTCAGGGTCTACTCTTGTTAGATTCTCGATTCTCTCCAACTCCAGTTTATTGTACCGTGTTCCCAATTTCTAAAATTCGAAAACAAAATACAGTTGAACCTCGATTTCACAAAACCCGATTTTACGAATTTCCCGATTTAACGAACAATTCGAATTCCCAGCGCAGCCTATGCGCGAGGTCTCCCTTCCTCGATTTTACGAAGTACCCGATTTAACGAAATAATTAGCGGGTCCCGGTGACTTCGTTAAATCGAGGTTCAACTGTAAATGAAGTCCGGGTACCACGACGCGTCGTCCCGAACGAACCTCGAAGAGCTAAAAGGTAAACCCCCTTTGTCGGTAGTTTGAGATATCAAAGGAAACTGAAGTTGCATATTCTCAGGACCACTCACATTGTACCGTTATAAAATTTCTTCGTCAAACGCAGTCTCTTTTTGCTTTCTATCTTGTCATCGTGACCTCGAAATGCGGAGCTTTTTTCGGATAAATTTGAATGGACGGAAATTTTACCGGCGAGCGTTTTTCGAATCCTTTCCGGATTTATCCAAAAAACATGCAAACTTAATTATAGGGTAATCGGGGGACACCGGTAATTGGGAGGGCTAAAATTCAAAATCCCGACACCGCCAAAAATTTTCTCTTTCCACAAATGACTCTTCCCAAGATGGTCAAGGGGTCCGCGTTGGCGCAAAGTTTGAGAGGCGCCGTTCCGGAGGTGCCTCTCCAGAAGGAAGGCAACAGACTCACAGTTGACTAGTTTCTCCTCCGGTGGCAGCCCAAAGAGGTTGGCGAAGTGGGAGGCGTTCACTTTGAACTGGGCAGAGTCTCTCTCGCCCGCGTCAAGGAAGCTCATCTCCCGCTGCGCCGCCAGGCTCTCGATTTTGCAGCACACAAAGTCGGTGGCCTCGTCTTCCGTGTCGAACGAGCCTGCAGGAGAAACCAGCGCGACTCGGTCGTTAGTGGCACTGGCCATGACGGCACTGTCAACCGACCGCCGTGCCTACCGCGTCCTCACAAGCGGTCCCTCGATTTCTGCCAGGCGACGTCACAAAAGTGTTGCGGCGTGTTTCACCTCGCTTCGGCCGTTATGCAGCCGGAACGAGTGGTGGTAGAAAGACCGGTAGTGACAAAGATATGCGAAGTGCAAGTTCGTCCGCTTCTTTTGCAGGGGTTGTGACGATGTCAGAACGCCAAGCTCTTATTGGACTATTGAAAAAAAATTAGTGGATAGACCTCGAAGCATCTAGCAATGAGGTCTACCCACTATTCTTTCAATCAAGGACAATCGGAGCTCGGCGTCATTCTGACGTCGCCGCAACTCCTGCGCTAGAAGCAGACGACTTGCTCTTCGCATAAGTACCAACATGCTGATTCACATGCTGCACCAAGAATCGGTAATGAGAGAGCGTGCAGTTCTAGCCCAAGTACAGTCGTATGTCGTTAAGACGGACCCCGTTAAAGGGACAGTAAACCTAGAGAAAATGTTTTTTTTTTCTACTTAAAAACGGCGCTTTGTTGAAAAGAAAAAAAAATTGTTTTTGCACTAACATTTTTGTTACAATACAAATTTTTCGATTTGCAAGCAAAACCGAAACTGTACCCCTGTAGGATGATGATGAAAGCATTTGTACCCAATTTGTATGCACTCCAAGTTCGCTGGACCTCAGAATGTTTTTTTTGTTTTCGACAAACATTTATTTTGAGACTGGCCCAACCTAACTAAGTAAAAAAGAAATTTTTTTTTCTCACTTCAGTGCTTTTTTAGTGGTTACCCCACTACAGTATAACCCTGTCACATCAGAACTGGTAACAGCAGACAAAGGGTTCTAAATCGTAACATACCGATTTGTGAAGTTTGGATTGTCTCCTGCTACGCCATTAAAACGACTCTGCCTATTACAGATTCTGTTATAACATACTTTTGGGTATTATGAACTGTAAGAAGCAGTTCACCGTTCCATTATGGCAGACCTTTAGAAAGTGGTGGCACCCATTTTGCGAACCGTTGCCATTGCGCTGCCGTACCTTGCGAGCCTCGTACGACTCAAAAGCGCGCGGTGATGACGATCGTCAACACGTCTCAATACAAAATCACTAACACCTTTTGAAATTCAGAAGTTTCAGTAAACCAGTTCTTTTCTAATATTCATTCACACGTCGTCAGTCTCACTTGTTAGAACAGACTCCAGTCGTGATCTGCATCAGTGTGTAGTAAGGGTATCTGCGGTCTGCATACTCTTTTTGCAGCAGACCAAACTCTTCACCACTATCGAGGTCTGCCATAACGAGTTTATACCGTGGAATCTGGTTAATTGAAACTCCTGGATAATTCAAACTAACATGCAGGTCCTGTCCTACTTGTTCCTAGGTAGGAAACTCTCTGTAATTCAAACTTTGCATTATTCAAACAAAGTTTTAGTCCCGCTCGTGTTCCAAATTAACGAGATTCCATCGTAATGTGGTACTAGAATAATAAATTCCAACGTCAAGACAGCTCGAGAAACGCAAGCCTAATGAACGCATCGAGTGACCTGGAGGCAGCTCGCGTGGAAAAACAGCCACGCACAGGAGGAGAGCGGCAGTTAAGTTTGGAACTCACCGAGCGTGTCGAGGAGGTTGTTCTCGATCCATTCCCAGTTCTTAAAGATTTCCTCCTAAACAGAGATGTTGCCACCACTGAAACAAAGATTAAGTATGACTCATTTCACAGGCTTTACCGACTCTGCTTTATCCTCAACGATTCAGCAGGTGAGAAACACAGCCGCTGTCCACTGTTGTAAAAGTGTTCAGGCTCTGGCACACATGCGTCCTCTTTCACTGCACGTTCTACAGTTCCAACCATTCCAACTATAGATGCATACCGCTGCTCTTTCAACAGATCAAGACCCACCAGTACTTGCCGAAGTCCTGCTTCTACTAGTCTGAACGCACGAAAAACTTAATGCTAATCTTTCAATAGTTCAAGACATGCCCTCCAAGCGCCGTTTCTATTATACTCTCGTTTTTCACATCCTCAAGAACCGCTAGTCAAAATGGTTTGCCTCCCTGCAGATATTTATATAATGAATTATGGTACTTGTATTTGCATTTAAGGTTGGTTATTTGTTAGTGTGTCAAAATGTAAATGTTGCAAATGCGTAAAGCACACTTCCTTCCCTCACGAGAACAGCTTTGTGCAGTGAATGAGCTATGCGTAAATCTTTTCCAAACACCAGCACAGGAACGGATGTTTAGCTACCACTCTTTTTTTTTCAACAGAGATTGAGACAAAACAGTCAGTATAATACTGCACAGCAATGTCATTAGAGTACGGTAACAAACCCGCGAGGTGCCCCACCCCTGAAAGATAACCCGCCCCCTATTTTTAACTCTGATTTGCTATTTTTTCTCAAACGCCGAAAGATAGCCCACTTCGAGTAATCAGTGTTTGGATCCCTCCTCCCTCCCTCCCTCTCCCTCCCTCCCTCCCTCCCTCCCTCCCTCCCTCCCTCCCTCCCTCCCCCCGTAGCTAACTAAGCCCATTTCGGCCAAGGTCAGCATTGGCCAGGGCACTGCAAAGTACTAGAAGAAGGCTACCTTTCGATGCTATTGAAACAAATAGCAGATCATGTCAAAAAAAAAGAGGTGGGTTAACTTTGGCTAGTATGCTCCTGCAGTAACAGCATTGCATGTTATGGTAGTCACATGCAACAACTGTACGCTCCTTCTGCCATGTATCCATCTGCAAGTTCCTTTGAGTTTTGATTTATGGCATCCTACTGTGCCCACATGACAAGCTTCGTAAAGCGTCCAGCTGCAAAAATCACATTGTGTTGCTTGAACGTCTATTTTTAAAAGTTCCTTCCCACAAGTGCGCAATTGGAGAAAGCTAGATGGCAATGCAAGAGGTAACATGGCTGACAATATGCGACAAGCATTAAAAACATATGTTCTTTAAGCAATCGAGAAAGGTTCTCTTATTATTTCCTTCTCACGTGAAACTACAAAAAAAGAAAAAAAAACAAGTGGTGCGGTTAAAGAGGTTTATTTTTTTCACTTTGTTTTCTTACGGACAGTGTCCAAAAGGAGGGGCAGTGCAAAATACTAGGAAGCCTGACAAGGCACTGGTCCCTCACAGTTCACATAAGAACCTACATAAATTGACAGAAAAAAATGCATTTAGCTGAAAGTTACAAACTCTAACACAGTGATCGGCATCTTCCTGGTAACTCCATAATGGAAAACCTGAGACTGGGAATAAATAAAAAAAACTGACAACCACACACACCATCTCGAAACACAGGTACCGATTTTTATTCCACATTGTCACATTTACACTGTAGTTGACTAACGCTGAAGTTTGGGCTAGTTGGGCATACCGAACAGTAAAACAAAAACAGCGTGCAGGACGAGGTCAGCGTTGTGTCCTATCGGCCACCTTGCACTTTGTTATCTTCGTGCTGTTTTCGTGTTCACATTTGTACATTCACACACAATCCCCAAACGTTTCTCGTGTTCATTGTTGTCTTGTCGTGAGGGGGTGGTAACCTTTGGGGTGGTGGACGAATATATAAATGTGACAATGTGGAATAAAATCAGTAGTTGCATTTTGAGACAATGCTGGTGTGTGGCTGTCCATCTTTTACTTATTCCCAGTCTTGAGTTTTTCATTATGGAGTTAGTTCACTAAGCACCTGCATTTTTTTCACTCTCATCAATCCATAACAAGAAAATCAAAACAGTATACAAAATAAATAATGTTAAAGGAATGAATGAATATATGAATGTAACAGATAGTGCAAAACCCCTAACAGCATCAAGAGACAAAACTTCATGTTATTTTTTTAATAGGAATACAATGTTGCCACATTTTATGTGCAAATTGTGATATCGCTGTCTACCAGTAGTGCTCTTCATTCTTTTTCAAATATTGTCAATGATTGCGCATGGTTTAGAGGTTAATATGACTTATAAGCTAGTTAATCGATATTGTGAACTCTGCTTTCCGTAGTTAGTCCGGGACAGGGCGTTGCTGCACTGTGCAACATGAAGCACTAACATGTCGACTATTTCATTTTATCATTGCGTTCTGTGCGCGGCAATCTTTGTCTTCCGAGCTGTAGAACACGTATACAGTAGCGCGAGGAGCAGGTCCTCTTCTCTGTGAGGAATCCGGGCCTTAGCTGCACACGTCCACGGCTCAGTGATTTTGTATTTTCGCCCGAGCAACAAGCAGTGGAGAGCCGCGTAAGGACGTCTATGCAGCATGAAAGTGAAGTCATCTAGAGCGGCATCTCGCGTCTCCAGCGCCAGGGGCGATAATTTGGCCAGTGCAGCGCGACCGCTAGCTCTCGAAGTTTCCGTTGCGTCTCGCGCGAACGTGAAATCAGAAAACCCCACAGTGCTACGGCGCCGTAAGCTAAAACTGCCACTGATCACCACATCTGTGAGAACGAGAATTTGCCGACTCACCGTAACTGACTTCCGAAGATGGCGTGCGGTGGAGTGATGCTGATAAGGTGCGGGCTGAACCCCAACATGAAACAAAATAGCGCAGCAAAGTTGATGCTTCTAGTAACTGCCACGGACCGGTAGAGATAAATCACTTTAGTCACTGACAGCATAAGGGAAGCAGGGTACGGCGAGTCTCGAGCATCTTATCGTCGCTACGCAGCCAATGAGCTCGCTGCATTTGCAGACAAGAGCACCGGAGAACGAATCACGAAGCGAGAACCGTGATCATAATAAGCTGCGCCCTGCGCTTCCCAAGGTGCCGGTGACCACAGTACGGGTGCACACCTGTCAAACGACACACGACAAGCACTGAAACAAGTTTTTAAGAAAATACTATGGCCCCCATAGCATGAGGCCCGAAACAATTCATTCAGCAGTTTGACGGTTCAGATACGAGTAGTTCGATGGTTGCTGCGAAACTTTGTCATGCAAGGGTTCGCAGGGCCGTACAGCAGAATGTCGTTACAGGGGCTACATCGTCTCGTTTCTTCACCATTCCTTCTTAAAGGGCCTCTAAAGTGGATTCTGAAAGAGTCTTTGTATGGTGCAAGCTCAACCAATATATATGTGCCTTAAAGGGATACTGAACCGAAATTTGGATTTCGCAAAATAAGGCCACGAGAACCGTTGAACGGGACGCTATGAACTCCAAAACATCAGTCATACATCTATATCTCAAACGGATGGCCGTACTTTTGAAAAGAAGGGCGCGATGAAGCGAGGTCTCTGACGTCACTAGTCCTCCGGAAGAATTTGAGAATGAGGAGAATCGGCTCGCTTCTCTCCTCCTCGCTTCGGTTCACCAAATCGACGGGACGTAGCGAGGAGCAGAGAGAATGGGAATCGTGACGTGGCCTTGTCTCGTCGGCCTCGTCGGCCGTCTTCCAAGAAGTTTGCGATGGAAGTTTGCGATGGAAGTTTGCGAAAACTTCCAAGAAGTTGCCGTATGGAAAAGAAGTTTGCGATGAAAGACGGCCGGCCTCGTCGGCCGTCTTCCATCGCAAACTTCTTTTCCAAAGATACGGCGATCCGTTGGAGATATCACTGTACGAGTGATGTTTTTGGGTTTTGCAGCGTCCCGCCATCTATTCAGCCCTGTTCTGTGAGCTCGAAATTTCAGTTCAGTATCCCTTTAAGCATTTCAGAAAACAAAATTGCAATCAAGTGTGGCCTTTTTTCCCCCAACAAAACAAACATAGTGACAAGCTCCTAGTTCTGAGATAAATCTCAGAAAAAGGGGAGCATGTCCCAATGTTAAATCACAATTTTAATAAAAAATAAAAATAAAAAAAGGCCACACTTCTGTTATTTTTTGGCTTCCTGGGGTGCTCAAGGAAAAGGGGCGGATTGCAATGCTTTGTCACGTCTTCAATAAGGAAAAAGCCCACCAGTGATGGCGACTTTTGGTGTTCTAGGACACTTAGGAAGCATAGGTTGAGTTTGCGTGCATAAAAAGCGCAGTCTAAGGTCCACTTTAGTGCCCTTTTAAGGGGACATAAACGGCATTGTATAAAGGATAGCATACACTCCTAGTACATCAGTGAAGGCACTCATTACTCATCATTTGTTTTCCCTTCCTAATTCCTCCGTTCATTAAGCGGCTCGGCAGCGATAACGAAACCATCCTTTGTCGCAGCCGCCTTTCGAAGGCTCTTTGTCCATCGATTAAAAGGGCAGAGCTGTAGGTGTGATAACAAATCTCCAAAGATAGGCTGGGGTCAGTCAACATACTGCTTCCCAATCATTCAAAGCTAGTTAAGAGTTCAGGGTACAGTTCAGTGGCCCTAATCTGCACTCAGTTAAGAGATCACACACCGGAACCAACCGCGAGAACCAAAGCCCCAGATAGCTTCGAGGATAAACGTATTTTTTTGCTCACATGACAGACTATACAAACCATCCTTATCATATCCTACTTATTGCACATCACGTGATCCCCAGTAACGGACAATACACAACATAAAGACAATCTGCAGGACATGGCTCAAAAGCAGCATATTATAATGACAGAATCAAAATGTTACATGGTAGCAGGTCAATGCTAGTTAACCTTCCAACATATTTAATTACCATTTACTCGTTTAGACCGTGGTGAGCTACTAAATAAGGTATGCTTCAGAGTATTGCAACACCTCGGACATCTTGGTGGTTAATATCATTGTTGCCAGGAGACATTCTTACGTCCTCCGGAAATGGCAAGACAGTCTCGCAACAGAGCAAATCGATGTCGCCCGAGTTTTCTGACACCATATCTGCGGCTCAGGAAGTTGTATTTTTGAGCTTGTAATGACCGCCAATTACAGTCACTCTGTACTAAACACCAAAATGTCAATGCCCACATGAAAATAGGTGAACGGAGTGCCAATACTCAAAGCATACTCACTCAGTGGTTTTAGTAAAAGGTATTACGCTGTGCTTGCAATGAACGTTTAGAATGTCTGGTGCTATCCGAAGCGACAGTTACAATTTGAAATGTCCCATTTCATTAATTTATACTGCCGCTGATTTCCAAAGACAGGGCAAAGCTCTTGAGGAGGGCAAGGCATCGGTGAATCGTGCTATAAAAAACAGGGTGTCACCAAAAAAATTAATTTACAGGGCTTTTTGTAATTGCAAAAATAAACTAGGCATGAATTGCCGAACAGCTCGTTCTCTGCCCAAACGTAGCACTAGAGGTCAGAACCAGATGCCAAAGTTTCAGCCCGATCCGATACCTTATTCACTAGTTATAAGTGATTTTCTGAACATTTCAATGGGAAAATGGAGCCCATTTTTGCCCATTTTCGGTTTCTGGTACTATAGAGCCCCATGTATTCGAAAACTCCGTCGGCCACAATTTTCCCATTGAACTTTTCAAAAAAAATCACTTATAACTTTTGAATAAGGTATAGGATCAGGCTGAAACTTGGCATCTGGTTGTGACCTCTAGAGCTACCTTTGGACGGAGAATGAGGCGTTCGGCGATGCCTAGTTTATTTTTGCTGGTAAAAATAACCCTGTAAAGTTTTTTTGTGACACCCTGTATTTTGAAAGTTTTGAAAGTGGAAATGGACAAACAAACTGAACCATACACGTGAGTTGCCACTAGACAATGAGAATGTTGCCCCTATCTTGCAACCATTTCGAAAAGCATAATTTTGAAACATTTGAGAAATTTGTATGTTTGCTTCAGTGGAAACCTTGCTCCAGGAATGTCAAGAAGAAAAAAAAGTTTTATAGCTTTTTTAAGTTGAAAGACAAGCTACAAAGCTTAATCAAGAATGTAACAATTGTTACCTTGCTGTCAAAGACTGAATCTAGTGTTCCGACAAGCACGGACGACAGCCCCTTGGTGCCATGTCCCTTCCGCCGCTGCAGCGTAAAAAATGCATTGGACTGCTCCGTCACCCTGAAAACAAAGTGAAGCGATTGATTATTAGGTGTTTTGTGGCGCAACAGTGAAATGACCTATTGATCGATTATTAGGTGTTCCTGATGGCATATAGGGCGACAAAGTGAAATAATGCACGGCAGTGTCAATCCTCCTTTATGGCTATGGGAGCATCACGGTTACCTGGGAAGACGAAGGAACGCTTGAAAAATGTAAATGCTCGTGAAATAACATTGACGACAATGATAGTACCCAGTAAAGATTATAACAATGTAACAAGCAGCAGGCATTGTAATCTGGCCACAGTATGCGATCACTTGATTATAGCTGCATTCTTTAATTGCTTTGGCAAGATTTTGGCAGGTTGTCAACCAGATGCGCAAGCAGCACGAGACGTTGATCCGGAAATTCTCCTGGTTAACACCATTGTTGAATCTTTGGACTCGTGACTTCGTTCCACTGCGCAAGTGGTTATTCCAGCCTCAAAGAGCTGCTTCCACGGTGCAAAATGGATAGAAGCACTTAGCCATCAATATGACTCGCGAAGTGACGACAATGCATGCCAGCTGCGAGGGGCGTTCATAAAGTTTGTATTATCGGCACAAGAAATTTAAAAAAGCGGAACGAAACAGGCATTAACATGAGCGCCTGTCCCTCTAGTTTCCGCACAGTGTACAGATTGCGTGCTATAGTAGCGCGGAACGCCGCTAGGGTCGAAACCAAAATGGCACCATCCGTCGGTGCCAAGCACATGTCAGTCGATCCGTTTTTACATTTGAAGGGAAGCAATGCCAAGGATATTCATTCCAATTTTGGAGCGTTGTTCTGGGACAATGCCCAAGTTTATGAAACTGTGGTTAAATGGCGCTGACGCTTCCAGTGTGGCAGAAACAAGAGGAAAGCATTTTAAGGACGACGACCAAGTGATCGTTGAAGTGGAGTGATTCCTGAAGACTCAAAACGAGGAGTTCTAAAACAATGGCCTCCGGCATGATGTCCATCGCTGGCAAAATGGATGACGTTTGGTGGCGAACATGTGAAAGCCTCAACTCCTACTCGAGTTTGATTGCTGAATCTGTATTCCTTTGTGACAATGATACAAACTTTATGAATGCCCCTCGTATGACTTTTAGGAATACTGTCTGCCTGACGCCTGTACCGCATACATTTTGAGATAACCGATACCCCCCCCCCCCTTTCCCCAACAAAAACAAACACACACATACCTACTTTTCTTTTTTTTTTTTTTGCAAGCACGAGTTGCGAACAAGTACAATTTACCTTGGACGATCTAAACAGTAAACCCGTTATCTTTCCGGCAACTCACTTATCCGGAAACTCCGCATATCCGTACAAAGAAACCGATCAGTCGCTTCCGCGGATTTTGGCAAAATACCTCAACGGACGAGAATTTATTCGGACGAACAGGGACAAACAACTTTGTAAAAGAGAGTTGGCGATTCACCATCGTACGCAAACAAAAAAAAAAAGCTACCAAAAGAAAAAAAAGAAAAGAGGGGGAGATCGTGCGCAGACGTTTGACGTTCGTGCCAACTGCCTCAACCAAAAGCGTAGCGCTCTCGAAACAGCTGTGCATGACGTGTTTGCAAGGTTTGATTTCATGTAGGCTTGCGTCAACCACCACACAAACACACACCCCTTGAAGGCATGCTAAAACTACTTGCGGTACAGCCCGACATCATGCTCGGTAACTAGTCGAGGCCTGGGAAAACTGAGGTTAACGGAAACCTTGATTTTTCACGACGTAGAAACGGACAGGGGGAGGTGTGTCGGAGGGAAGCGGTTTGGTTTGGCGTCTCGTCGGGAACTCACCACAGAGCGTTCGCTAGTAGCACTTCCTCGGGTTTCATCCACATCTCGACGCGTCGTCAGTGGCACATGAGTAAGAAGTGGACGATTGTCAGGTTGAACCAATGACGAGGCAGTTTCTGAGGTGGGGAGGCACAAATAACTACATGGGAGCACAGCGAGCGCCCAGGAACGGCGAGCTCACAGTCCAACTAACTCCGCTGAACAACATCGGTTTCACTAGAAGGAGAAAGTTTGCGGCAGGAATTTGCGTCGGCATTCGTGTGGAGCGAAACCTTACGGCTGTAAGGAAAGCACAGGGGCGCACGTCAGCCTGCAGCCTAAAACAAAACTATTTTCGCGCAATGTTTACAAAAGCGAAGAAAAAAGCTCCACCAGCGCTGGCTTGCCAAACTCGGATACGCAAAGCGGCGAAGACAAGAATGGGTAAATAAATGGACAGGTGAATGTGGCGGAAGTATTAAAAGGGTGGTAGCTTCCGCCACCTATCTAGCTGTGATGTCCGAAGCGCCGTTTTGCGATCGGAATTTTCAATCGTTTCGGAACATTCGATCATAATTTTTTTTGTATAATCTTTAATGTTAATAAAACACCATATTCTAATCTTGGTTTACCTTTCGTTCATGCGCATACCCGCAAAACTCCGGTGCTCTTCTTTTTTCATTTTTTTTTAATGCTGGCGCGTTTTTTGTACCCGATGCAGGGTAGCCTAAAAGTATTCCGCTTCAAGTTCCTGAAATAGACGACTGGCATAGCTTTAATAGCTGATAATTAGCGTTCCATATTCTCAATACGTGCCGATAAGCACCCAAAAATAAATCTTGCACGCGGGTGTTGTCAAAAGATCCCCGAGTTGCAGTTGTCTGCCCTTGGATAAGAAACCTCAAAGCTTGGCGGTTGAATCTAGAAAATGAAACCCGGCTTTTTGGCTTTCGTAAGCAAATTACGCATTTCAGAAAGCTTAAACTCTGTCAGAATCAGGGTGTCGAACCGGAACCAGAACTGAACCGCGCTTAGTTTGCCCGAACCGGAACAGAACCCGAACCGAAATGTTTGGCGCCATATTGGAGTGAACCTGAACCGAAGCAAAACAAAAGAAAAATTCCGAACCGGCTCGGTAAACGGTTCAGGCGCGGATTCGCGCTACTATTCCGTGCGCTGTGTGCTGGAAATTTCGAGAGGCTTAGCTAGCGCTGCGAGGGCAAATATTTTTGTAGGCATATTTTACAAAGACGAAGGCCAATGGCCGCTTTTACTGGCTCACCAAATCCGCCTGAGTCGCTCAAAGTCATCGCGCCCACGTGCCCGGCAGAAAGCCGCCGCCACCTGCTGACGGGATGACGCATCGAACTGCCGCGGAAACAACGTAACATCAAATTCGGGTTTACTCTGGTTCACCGAACGCCATTTCGTCAAAACACGTTTTAGAGAACCGGCGGACTCATTTGATCGAAGCTGGGTTTAAAAAAAGCGGAATGTCAATAAAAAAAAAAATGCCGTTTATATATATATTAAAAAAAGCTGTTTGAGACGGAAAAAAGAAAAAGAGATCCTTTATTTTTTAAACAAGTCTCAGGAAATGGCAGCAAAGGCAGAAAGAAAGTCTCAGAAAAGGTAGAAATTGTCAGAAGATCTAGAGGTCTGCGAGTCCCTCAGGGCCCGGTTGGTGTCAAAATCGACTGCGCCACGCGTCTGAAGCGAGCAGTTCTCAGCGTAAATGTCCAACACGTCGAAAATGAGAAAATTCACCTGCAGACGATGGCAAGTAAAGAAATGTTCGAGTGACACACCGCGGAACGTTTCAAAAGCGAAGTTTTTTTTAAATACTTCCAAGGTACGACGTCTCCCCATAGCACAGTATAACGCACCGACAATGGAGCCAATATGCTGAAAACAGTTGCCCTATTAGCAGAAGAATCTGCTGCTCGCAGCAGGATCCGACCAGTCCGAGTCGGAAGCGGAAGACGTGCACGCAGTGGCGTAGCCAGGGGGGGGGGGGGGGCGATTTCACGACTCGACCCCCCCCGAAATGCGGAAGAGTGAGAGCCCAAGGTTATACGTCCTAGCCATGCACGGTGTAACTTGGCAAAGGGTGAACGATAAGCCCCCTATTGCATGCCGACGGCTTCGACATCCGCTGCGTGGGCGCAACGCACACATATTGGAGCATGACGCAGCGAAAAGCCTGATACTTCTTCGCAATAAAAGCGCACTCCGGTAATACGTAGTCACGTTCCGATTGGCCCACCAAGTCGCGGCTTCCGCCGTACTTGCATGTTATGCGATCACGGCTTCCTGGCCTACCCAGTATTTCTTGCTTCAGACACTAGGAGCTAAGCGGCGCCACCAGAGTAATAGCGCACGTTTGAACAATGCAGCTGCCACTCTCAGGCATACCCAATGTTTATTGCTTCAGTCGCTAAATAGCACAAAACCAAACAGCATTGCACGTTGCCTATAGACCAGTGTCAGTGCCTGAAATCGTAGCCCCCAGCGATAAAAATGTGAAATAATATTTTCAAGCGCAGGCTCTTGTGAAAAGGCGGGCTGCGCATAAAACAAGGTTTTTGCTCTTTACAGCACTCTTGGCATTGGTGTTTTTTCTTGGAGCTTCGTGACTATGCCTTTCGGACCTTCTTGCAATACGATATATGCGAAAACATCTAAAAAAAAAGAATTTTCGCAAAAAGTGCAGCTTTCGCCCCTTTACCGTGTCATTACGTCAGCATAAACAAACATAGCGGCGCCCGTGGAACAGAGCAGACACTGGTCTATGCTCTGTATCCATCTTTGTGTTTTGTCTGGTCTTCACGCGTTGGTAATGCAGTGCTACCGGAAAAAGTGAACGGGGGGGGGGGACGGTGTACTGCGATGGCAGCTTTTAAAGTTGGTAGGCCGCAACAACGACTACAGTATGGAACAGTGAGCCACCACGCCCGTATTCCTGTAAATGAAGCCTGCTCCGCTTTTAAGATTGACAATGCAGCTCAGCCCGTTTTATCTTAGCTAACCTTTGCGTGAGCATCCGTACCGCCGAGCTCACCCTGCTTCGTCATTCGGGGGGGAGAGGGGGGGGGGATTCATTTAACAACGCATCCGAGCGTCATATCATCACTAACATACCTGCCATGTCTCAGTGACCATTCAGTTCTTCACTTTTCCTTAAATGTCCCATTCGTAGCGCCTAAAATTCATATAAAATTAATCCGTAACTACGCAGAGCTGATTTTACGTCAATTAACTTGTACCTGTCTGAGTTCCTTAGTGATTACTTACCTGAGTTTTCAGAGCGCTCCGTTGAGTCTAATTGGAGGCTGTTTACAAATGTTGTTTTATTATTAATTGAAAATAATAATAATAATAATAATAATAATAATAATAATAATAATAATAATAATAATAATAATAATAATAATAATAATAATAATAATAATAATAATAATAATAATAATAATAATAATAATAATAATTTTTATTTGCACGAAAAAGTTTGCTCACTCAGCGGCGTGCAAGGCCGCTGAGCTCCAAAGCCATCAAGGAAGATTCGTTGCAACACAAGCCCGCCTTGGTTTAACTCTAATCTCAGGCGCATGCGAAATAGAAAAAAAGACTGTTTCGCGCTGCCAAATGATCATCCGCTGATGCACGGTGGGCTGCATACAAAACTGCAGATCAAGAATATGCATCAGTTCTTACGGAAGCTAAATCACATTTTTTTTTAAATCATACACTAAATTTCATGTTAGCAACTAACCCTAAACAGTTTTTTGAATGTCGTTAATCCCAAGTGCCAGTCCAACATTGTTATTCAATCACCTGACGGTATAGATACCAGTAACTGAAAGTGCAAGTGTATTAAATGATGTTTTTAGTTTGTCATTTACAACCTCTGATGTTAACCAAGTACCGGTTTTGTCATTTTCTGATTTTTTGCCTATGAACCCAGTGGCAGTTGACGCGATTGGTATTGCTGGCATTAATAATAATATGAAGCTTTCGTCCTGCGCCGGAATAGATGGGATTAACAGCAAGTTCTTAAAAAATTGTAATATGTATTGTTCAATAATTCTCTCAAAACTTTATATGCAGTCTCTTAACCATGGTGTAGTCCCGAGCGATTGGGTGGTTGGGAAGGTGGTTCCTTTACATAAATCTGGCGAAAAACAAAACACATCCAATTATCGACTAATTTCTTTAACAAGTGTGCCATGTAAAATATGTGAACACGTCATTTACTCACAGTTGATAAATTATCTTGAAACTAATGACTTCTTCACAAGTTCACAACATATGGCTTTAGAAAACATTTCTCATGTGAGACGCAACTACTATCCTTCACGCATGATCTCCATAATTCTCTTGATAATCATAATGAAACCGATTATGTTTTTTTTAGATTTCTCAAAAGCCTTTGACAAAGTTTCCCACAAACTCCTTCTTCATAAACTATAATCACTTAACATTGACTCCTGTATATTAAATTGGATTCATGCCTTTTTAACTAACCGCCTACAATTCGTTACAGCTAATAATATAAATTCGTGTACTGTTCCAGTAGCCTCGGGCGTCCCACAGGGATCAGTGCTTGGTCCGCTCCTCTTTCTTATTTACATTAATGATTTGGTGCAGAACTCGTCGTCCATTATTTGCCTCTTTGCTGGCGATTGCGTAATCTACCGGAAAATAACTGACATATCTGACTATTCTTCTGCAATCTGACCTTAATCGTATATCACTGTGGTGTAACCAGTGGCTAATGGAACTTAACACTAACAAATGCAAATCGATGAGAGTGTCACGTGCTCAATCGGTGCGTCATACTTATCATCCAAACAGTAATCCCCTCGCTTCAGTGTCCGTTTACAAATTAATTGGTGCTCATATAACTTGTAACCTTTCTCGGAGGATTCATATTGAATACGTAATTAACAGTGCTAACCGTATGTTAGGATACTTAAAAGAAATTTTTTCCTCGCTCCGTCTTCATTAAAACTAACCATGTACAAAACCCTAATCCGTCCAAAAGTAGAATATGCTGCTGCTGTGAATTAGAATATGCTGCTGCTCACTCGTCACTAATTGCTCATGTCGAATCCATTCAAAACCGCTCAGCTCGTTTTATATTGACAAACTATCATCGCACTGCCAGCGTTACTACCATGACAAATACTTTAGGTCTGCCGTTACTAACTCACTGCCGAAAAATCTCTCGCTTGTGTCTTTTTCATAAAATAATTAATCAAAATGTTACCCTTCGTCATAAACTAATCACTCCACCATTCTACATATCTGCTCGCATTCATCATAGCCACAAGGTTGGTATTCCAAATTTTAAAACTTCATTATTTCAATATTCTTTTATGTCACAGACATCTATAGACTGGAACCACCTTCCCGCCTCGATTGCTAACATCACTTATATTGTTAGGCTTAAAAATGGTATTACTAATATGTGCACTTTATAGTTAATATTTCACAGCTCTTTCCCCTCTTCAATGTACTTAGCTTGAGGATATTTGAAATAAATAAATAAATAAATAAATAAAATAAATTGGGAAGAAAGACAGAGACCTTTTGTGAACAATGCGGGGTATTAATTTCTCTATTCAGTTAAGTCATCAATCAATGCGAGTGAGGATGGGAAGCTAAATATAAAATTACGAACTGCAGGAGTTTCATGAGTGAGCTTGTCACTTCCCCAAGAGCCAATTTCAATGCATGCACACATTCAGAAAAAAAAAAAAATTATGCCGGAGGTAAAAAAAAAATATAAAAAATCAAGACTTATTTAGAATATTTAGAAATTATAAAACCATGTTATTCAATCACAGCTTATCAATTTTAAAAGCGTGGGTTGTAAGCATAGTGTTCTTTTTGCCTTCTTTTTTATTTTATATGAAAATGGTTGCAGGTAATCTAACTACATGTTGCAGATAATTTTGCACTGTTCACCTCATTGGTTTGCTCTGCCATTGTGATACTTGCCCTGTGACAGATACCGATACTCTGCATGGGAGCAACCCAAAGTATAGAAATATGATTTCTCTCCCAGTACCATACTGGGAGCTTGGGAGCGTCATACGACTTTTTGTGAAGACATTGATCTTTTTAGAATCGAAGTTTTTTTTTTTTTTTTGGCGAAACTCTGGCGGCCAGGTACATTCAGGCTTCAAGGAGGCATCTTTGCAGTTCTTCCTACAAGCTTCCACTATGGTCAAACTTTGTCTGGACTTCACAAGACTATGCCCATGTCACTTATCGGTAACAGTTCACGAACAATTACTCTGCCACCCTGGTGTAACTCCCAAAATGACAGTTCTTTGGGCGAAAATTCGATATTCGTCTGAGAATTCGGACCTTAAAGGCGTTAGGGCACGAGACTTAAACGGGTAAATGAGTCTTGAAATAGAATGCTTATCGGCTACTTAATGTATACACCAAGTGTCGTCATAATTTATTGAAATAATAAATTTACTTGTGGGTATCATGTTTATGCACCGCAGGCAATACTCTAGTCACACCATCGTGCCCATAAACCACTCTGGCGCTCCCATACTCGGCCAAGCTCGCCCCGCCGCCATGGTACGATCCAGTGTTGTACGAAACGGCGTTCCAAGGAACGGTGTTCCTGGAACGCGTTCCATTTAGGAGGAACGAAGGAACGCCGCCGTTTAATTTTGCATCGGTGGAACTGGAACGGAGAACTCGTTACAGTTTTGCTGGAACAGAAAAAGGAACGGCCTTCCTTTGTTTCGTCCAGTGTGGTAATTCTTTATTTTATTTCTAAGTGAAAAATTCTATAAGTATAAAAACAATATGTTTATCAACAGCGGGATCTCGATAAAGTTTTGGTTACTTATTTGAGGGTTTATTCGGTAGTTCTCGTTTGGTAACAGTCAGGTGCAGGAGAGCTAGTGGACATTGATTATCTTTCCGTGCCCAAGGCTGCAGTACAAAAAGCAAAACTTTTAGTCAAAGGAAAAGACAAAGAAAGAGGGATGTTTCAGACTCAGCTACTTTGCTTCCACGAATCCTCATACACCCACAAATATAAGGCCGGCTATAGCCATCACTGAACTTCCACAAAGAGACCTACAGTTACAACAAAAGAACAGGTTACCAGAGATCGAACTCGCCCTTATATATGAATATTATGTCACTTAGAAGATACACAAAAATAAATTTTGATTCTTTCTCCCCTTGTCTCCCACCTTCAAACTGAACAATGAATCAAACCTTCACGAAGAAGGACGTGTAGTTTTCAAGACTGACCTTCGAAAAACCTTAGCCTCTTCTTCACTTGCTCGTATTGTGGACAGCAACATCGAGAAGCAACTGTTGTTAAGTTCGAACAAGGTACTTTGTTAGATTGAAACGTGTGAGGTTGTTGTAAAACGTTGGTGCTATGTGGGGTAACAGCACATTTGGCTCGTCTGAATCGGCCACCACGAATATGAGTACGGTTAAAAGCTGCGATTTTTAAAGGCGAATATATCATCAAATAAAACTATGCTTCCGTCTTGTTTTCTTCTCCTGATGCCCTTCCATCACGGCATTCAAATTCGTATGTTGCCATTTGATGGAATAGACAAAGAAAGAAGAAAGCTTTGCTCGATCTAACTAAATGTGGTAATCAGCAAACTAGAAATGTAACGTATATGTAACGATACGTTCCAGTTTGTAACTGTAACGGGAACGAGTTCCTTTTCCAGCTATGGAACGTATAAGATTGCTACGTGCAGGCGTTGATTTTTACGGTCCATTTTAGATCGAGCCTGCAGTCCACGTTTCCTTAGCGAGTATTCAGATTTCGTGGAAATGGAGCGTGAGTCGGTGGAAAAGAATAACAGAGGACGAATTCTCCATTACATGGCGTCCTGTTTTCGCCTTATGTTATTCTCCCAAACACCGTATTCAATTTAATTTCAAAATCCGGTAGGAAATTGATTTGTTCTGCTTGTTGTTTTCTGCCCTGTCAATTGAGGGGCCCCTTTTATTGGATGCGGCAGTGTGCGCAGCGCCCGTGCGTTGCGTCTACGGGAGGCTATTTTCGTTTTGCATTGTTTGCGGGGCCGATATCGTCTCGGTTGCTCGAGGATCGCGCCATTTGTTACGTGCAGTCTTGGCTTTGGCACCGCGGTGGTGGGGAGCAGCGCAAGCAGCGATTCTACGAGGAATTCTTAGCGCTCGTTGAGGGCTCGGCGGATGTTTGTGTTGACCGCCAGCCGATCACAGGATGGGAGTCCAGCATGTGGCAATGGACAGGTTTAAACTGATTGACTTGTTGTAGCCAGCGGGAAAGAGGAACCCTAACAAAGGCCTGAGACGTGCGAGTGAGTTCGACGTTTGGTGTGGACTTGCGCGCCTCGGCGCGCGTCAATGATCTCTTAATTCCGAACTTTAAAAAAACAAATGCACATAGCTTAATCAAAATAAAAGGAATTCTACCAAAGGCACTTCCGAAGAGATAGTCATTTGGAATCTCCCATTGGCCATGATCGCCGCCAACAAACGTCACTGGGCGTCAACAGCCCCATTCATACTCGGGCAACGAACTTCACTGCCTCGTCCCTAATTCAATCTAGATCAGAAAAAAAAAACTGGTGACAGATCGCCGCTAGTCAACACAACGGCGGATTTTAAAACTCATAAAAAAGCGAGCCTTTAATTGTGTGTAAATTGACCATATACACCTGCGTGTATAATTTTAATTCGAACAGATTTTTTTTTTTTAAAGTATGAGGTGACAGCTAGACGAGTTCTGTCTGCACAATGTATATATAAGGCACAGACCAATTATCTGAGACCTCGTAATTAACTTTTTCATTATTGGTTTTAGGGTTCAGGTTGGTATTTTAGTATTGGCGGCAATTACCATCAGAAGCCAGAGCAATTTAAAGAAAAAGCGATAAGTTAATGGTGTGTGTTTAGGTATTAATCGATCAGTTTTCGCATTTTTTTCGTCCCATTTAAAAATTGGAAGACTGACTATGTCGTTTCAATCCTGTCGTCACTATCTCAGCAGTGTGTCCTTTGGTGAGTGCGCCGAAGACACAAGTGACGACGCGACCCAAACGACCACGTACTCTTCCAAGCGTCATTATGAAGAGGGATTGATGCGCTCTTAATATTTAAATCGATGAAAAACACGCGAAAATTTACTAATGAATATCTAAAAATCGTAACCTTTTCGCAAATAATTAAAGTTGAACTGGCGTCTAGTAGTAATTCTTGTCAATACTAAACAAATATTTAAAATGTTAACGAACGAATTTAAGTAAATTAGTCAACTTAGCACGATGACAATCCCGTCACCGAGTGAGTGTCCACCATGCCTGATAAATACATGATGAAAACGGAACGTGTCTCACTCTCACCCCTTAAATAAAATATAAATGTTCGAATTAAAATAAAATATTTTGCAACGTGATACCTTTTTTTCACTTTAAACTGTATCTTGTTTTCTCGTAAACTACGATAGCACTGAAACTTGTGTTTTACTTTTAATAATAATAAATATATTTATTTATTATTATTAAAATCATATGAACAGCTGAATATTTTAACACCTGCGAAAGTCTTGAAAGCTTCCTGATTTTCTTTCTTCTGTTACCATCAATCCTGCAGGTACATGTAAGAACCGAAATATAACGCTGAGAGATGGATACTCAGAACCCTTTCAATTCCCATGTGAATATTGGAGTTGCAATGTTACAGCAAAAACACTAACTATTGACGGGTTTGTATTTTCTGGCAGTGCATTATGCGCAAACTCCGTAAGCCAAAGCTTCGTTTGTTAATGGAGTAACGTTTTTATATGGATGTCCAATGTCATATATTGAATTCTCATCTCATTAATGAAAACAACTATACTCTCTGCCTCTTCTTTCGTCAGAAAAATATCACGCCTATGCCTGTTTTACAAAATTTACCATTCTAACGCCTCACTGAAGGACAGGCTATTCCTCAGCCCATCTTTTATTTCTACGCGCGTTGGTCATCACTTTAAAGTCGGCATACCTCAGTGCAAAACTTCAGCATACATTGACTTCCTGATTCCTTAAACGTCCTCTGATTGGAACCACCTTCCCGAATCTTCAGTAAACATACCATCCATTGATTTATTTAGAGCTGCATTAGTTAATCATTTTAGTTAATTTTTTCGTAATACATATTAGGCTGAATTTGTTTGTTTTTTCTCGTAGAACTACATTGTTTGCCTTTGCTTTTTTTGTGTTCTTGTTTTGTTGTTTCTTGTCTACTCCTCACTGTAATGCCCTCTGGGCCCTGAGGGTATTGAAATAAATAAATAAATAAATTAGACATGTATTTGCGCTAACTGGAACATAATATCAAATCGATAACTGCCGATAACAGGTGCCCAAATAAGCATAAAAATTCAACCGATAATTTATGAAAAAAAATTCAAACTAAGCTTTTTGCTTTGCCGTTAATTATGGAATGTCATTTAGTATGTAGAAACTGTCGAATCGGTAATACATACACCAGAAAATGCTTTTTTTTAAAGCTATGATGAAAACGAAACAAAATTAAATGGCGTGGATATCGGGAAACAGAAGCTTTTGAAACACTTTTTGCCTTGTTAGCTTTTTTATAAAAGAATTTATGACTTTTTTTGTGAATGGAACATTATTAAATGTACGAAATAAGGCGTTTCCAGATTTTGTGTATTATTTATTTGCTAAAGTCATTAAAATGATGCGTAAGTTGTAGATTTGTCGGGTAGTGACGAAATACTTAAAACATTGCATAATAATATACCGATATCAGTGAAGGAATATAGATTATTCTGTTTTGAGTTTCGTCGCGAAACAAATCATAGCCATTTTGAGCAACAAAGAAAGTTGGAATGTCTCTCAATTAGGAAAAGAGCGTCAATACCACCAATTGATCTTCGATTCGATAAATCATTCAAATGATCAATCGGACAAAGAATGTCTTGCACATGTTTTAAAACTTGCTAGATAACGACATTATTTATATAATTACAATAATATTATTTATCAGCTCCTTCAATACGACTCACAAAGAGTAAAAACGTTTCTTGCATAAATTTCTAACAGCTTCACGCGTTCCTATTGTCTAATTATTCCATCAAACTATGTATTTTGTTAACAATTATTATGCTTAGAAAAGGTTAAATATTGTGGCATTAAAATATCAAAGCAATTCTAACTTATCAAAGGAAAGACCACAGGTACAAATAAATTACTACTTCGGTATACACAACAAAGTATAGTAGACAACGAAGCCGGTGAGCTTCGGATATATCCAAGGCTCTGGATATATCCTAACTCTGCGGTTTCCAGACATTTGCTAATGAATTTTATTCTTTCAGGTGCAATGTGCCACGATACGGAAGCTGCCTGTGCGTGCACAATTATAAATTCTACTGGCCACTTTGCTGTCGCATGAGTCGTGTCTGCTGAAACAATTAACTAAATTACCTTGACTTCTATCAGAACACTTTGCTGGTATATAAAAAAAGAAAACATTTTTAAGGTTGCTGTTTCAGTTCTTTTTTAAATATATATATTGAGTTAATAAAATTTAACTTCACACTCAATCTAAAAAATACCTCAATGGGTAAAATGGATGTGTCATCTCTGTCGTCGCGCTTCGTACAGTATATACGTGTTTACGTATTACAAGGGTTGTTCAAGTTTGACGGGGATTTTTGTTCAGAAGAAATTGTCAAGCAAGTTTAGAATGATAAAACGCCAGTAAGATGCAGTCTATGGTCCCGGTTCATGTCCTCGTGGATCTAAACGGTACATCCTGTCCGTAATGTTACAACTCACAATCATCCCATTTAAAAAAAGAAAAAAGGAAATCTGCATTAAAAGTATGGTATGTGGTGCCATAACATATTCAAGTAGTGTTTAACAAACTTCACGCTGCCTAAATCTATATTTCGGTAGCGTGGAGTCAGTCTGCTTAGAATAGAATCTTGCCAACAAGGCCACTATGGCCAGTGCAGTACGGCTGTAGTCGCCAAGTTGGAATTTTATGTTTTATATATAGATTAGGATGTATCACCCTGTCCCCTCTGAGGCCCTTGCGGCTAGACATGAATGTGTTGAAAATTACCTGAGAGTGTGGGGCGTTTTCAGATAAGATCGAACAACCATGTCCGGCGACCAATTTTACGTAAAGGAAGCAACCGGACTCGTCTTTGCAAACAGACCACCCTGCAACCTTGCCGATAACATGATTTAGAAGGTAGAGGGCGACAGAACCTGCGCCGCCTGAGAGCGCCAAAAGATCCGCCGCCGCAAAGGGCCACACAACGCAAAAAAAAAAGATACTGCAGAAGAAAAAAAAAAAGAATTCCGGCTTATTGAGATTGTTTGTATTGGGCGTTTTCAGATAGCATCGAGCGACTATGTCCGGTCAACATTTTTTTTAAATTTTTACCGAACGATATATTTTACTTGTGGTGCAACCAAAAAAAAAACATATTAAAAAAACTTTTTTTTTGCGGAAAATATAAATTTATTTTGAGGAACAAAAATTGCAAGGTTCTTGTCGGTATACGCGCACGTTTTTGCAACTTGCGTGAAACCGTCCCTTTGGATATTTATATTTAAAAAAAAAGCTTTTTTTTTCCTTTCGTTTAACATTTCTTTTTTGTGCAGAGACTGCACATAAAATGAAAGGAGGTAAACATGTATTATCGATTACAAAGCAATTCAGAGCTTTATGAATCTGGATCTTAAAAGACTGGAAACTGAAAAATTTTAACATGATTCGGACGCGTTAGTTCAATATTCGCATAAATTGTCATTGCAATTGAAAGCGACAACCTTTGTCCAGACCAGAGTTACAACATGACTATCCGCACGTCGATCGACCGCATCGTAATCCCTCAAGCGGTCTTAAACTCCTTAATCCAATGTGGAATGTCTAACTCAAACGATCCCCCCTCCCCTCCCCCCCCCCTCCCCCCCTCCCCCGGCCGGCGTTTCGTGCTCGACGTTCGTTTCGACGTTCGCGCTCGGACATGTTCGACGAGTGCAGTAAATTCAAAGGAGGCTAGCTTCACCTCTGCTTACTGATCATTCCATGAGCTCGGCGTTCTGACGGTTCCGCGCGTTCTTGTTTCCTCCTCTTCCTCACTTTCTCAGCTTATAGCGAGCTCACTCTCTAATGGCCCGCGAAATCCTCTCCTAATGAGTATCCTTTAAGTTAATTTGATTTAAAATATATCGAGCGTTCACGAATGAAGTGAACCGTGTTTCTCGGCTGGTGTAAATAAGCTATGATTCCTAAAACGCTCAAACATATTAAAAATGTGACACCAGTGGTTAAAAAAAAAAAAAGTCTTGCTCTGTATGCATGTTTATACAGCCTTGATGAGATACGCCTCAACGGGTAATCGGTTTCTTAGCTGCAGATGAGAAATTTAGTCAGTGCAGCACAACCGCTAACCTGGGGTTTTTAACGTGCATCACGCAGTAGTGATTACACGAAGGCGTGCCGGTACGAAACTCATCCAGATCGAAACTGGCGGGGGCGGTGGGGAATCGAACCCAGGAGGTTCCCAGCGCAAGCTTCCGCTCCACGCTCCGAGCTGAAGCGGGTTAGCCCACTCGGACACTTCTTCTCCCATCCAGTGGTTCGGATAGTACGCCGAGGTTTAAATACTTGACGTTACCTCGAAGAGTCGACGTTCACCGAAGCCTAATATTGTAAAAGCAAGCGCTCACATTGTGGACGCATTAACATTTAAATCAGTAAAGAAATACAAAAAAAATCGTGTTATCAAGAAATGAAAACATTTTTTGCTTGCAAACAAGTTTGATTTTACTGATTGTTGCTCCTTGCTGGGAGAGTACCATTACTCACTCATCGGAACATCATTCCAGCGTCGGAGTTCTTTGCTCAGGTCCCATTGCTGGAATAGAGCTTGGAATATTTGGAGCGGAACGCAAAGAATATTTATTATCGGGTACTTTTTTTATAAAAAAAATATTCAAATAAAGGCTCTATGCAGCAAGATTGGGTATTTTTTTCTATTTAGCTCATTCTTTAACTGTAAATGCTTTGTTTTAATACCCTAAAATCGAGGCTCGTTTTCTTTCGAAGTGCCGTTGCCAATTCTCTGTTCAGTTCATTTTTAAAAACATGCCGCCATTAAGTTTGAAACGATAGTTCCATGCGATAGATTCAGGCATTGTTGCGAGTATTTCATACAAACTTTAGCCCCGGAAAAGGTGAACTTCTTGCCTAGTATTCTAAGTACTGGGAAAGAAGAGAGAGGTTTTATGAAGTGCACCGCCTCGTCATGTGTTACATTGTGGGCAAGTAAGTTGACCGTTTTCGAGGCTTAAGATTAGTCAGACCTGTACGGTTATCATTACAAGTAGTCAAGTTACGTGTAATCAATTATTTTTGGAGTACTTTTGAAATACTTTAAATACATTTATTTCATAGTGATTAAAGGACCAATTTTATTTCTTTTTGAAGTACTAGAATTGCCTGTAACCGATTCAATATTTTCCTTTCCCTTCCTAAAGGTTTGTACCAAGGAATCCTGAAACCTGATCTCTGACTGGAGAATGGTTTACCGAAACTGGAGGATTGTTAAAATAAATAGTTGATTTTTCGGTGATTCTGATCGAATAAGGGACACTGAGGCGGTGCACTTCATAAAACCTCTCTCTTTTTCCCAGTACTTAAAATACTAGGCAAGAAGTTCACCTTTCAATAAGGGATTCTGATCGAATAAGGGAAAGACCCGTTTTCTAACAGGGCTAAAAATCTTTCGTCTTGCAAGTCTGACGTAAACGGAGAAGCAAGGGTGGCTTTCGAAATAACGGAGACTTGTTTTTCTTCGTAAGTAATTAAGTAATCGAACTGAATACTTTCTCACCAAGAATAATAGTAATTTTAATTGATTACGTTTTTTTAATAACGTGTTCAAGGCTGGATATGGATGACATATACGCAACGATGCTTGACTCTACTTTATCGAACTGTAATTTCAAGCTAAATATCAACACCTTTTTATAGGCGAGCTGAGCAGTGAACTTGCCTCATTCAGCGTAATATAACAAGACACAGAGCCACGCCAGGAAAGGAGCTCGGATATATTTCGGGTATCAAAAACGAATATTTACAATTAAAAAAATGAGCTATAGAAGAAAGAAAAAAAAAAAACTATCTCTTCGAATACATTCGCCACTTGAGTAGCTTGATGAAAAAATAAAAAAATAAAAATAAACAGCCGATAAATCAATTTTATCACTGGAGACCCGGATATTTTCAATCGTAAATCAAGCGCCGGACTCTAAGCAAAGAAACTCCCAGCTCGATTGTTGTTCCCCTGAGTAATGAACGCTACTGTCCTTGGGACCAGCCCCCCCAAAAAACTGTAGCAACTTCGCAGTTATCGTCTGGACGCTCGAGATATACCTGTATCCTATCCTCACTAAGGATCGGAATGAAGTTTCTTCACGGCCTCATTTTGACCGGTGTCATTGCAAACGTCATGCTCGATTGTGAGCCTTTTCGTAAGCGGAAAGGTAAGTCCTTCAACTTTAAACAGGGTATCTAAGAGTGTTGTAAACCTCACCGAAAACAAGAACACGAAATGCGTTACTTGTTATTAGCAAATAGAAAAAAACGAGTTACCGTTCTACGTTTGTTCAAAACAAAAGGAACGCGTTATCGTTGCCGTTACCGATGAAATGTAACGCACATTACTTTTGCGTTCCTTTTTTCCTCATGAATTAACACGCGTTACAGATTTGACGTTACAGCTATGCATGGGCGCCATATATCAAGAAAAAGTATGTCCATGAAGAAACCTAACATAATTATTTCTTTTATGGTTTTTCCTAAATGCTCAGAAACAAAAAAACGGTAGCATAAACAAAAAAAAAAATAATAAACCCATAAACTTCACATGGTTAGTCGCCTAGAAACACGAAAAAAACTGTAAGTGCAATTGTTTCTTAAGTCTTGGGAAGAATATGTAATGAGTAACGTAGCTACGTTACTCGTTTCTCGAATAAGTAACGTAGGTACGTTAACCCGCTAATGTTTCCAAAATGTAACGAGTACGTTACGCGTTACTGGGAACGCCGCTACTTGTAACTGGTTACCGGCAACACTGGTGTCTGGTAAGCTTCTTTTCATATCGCACGTCGGCTTAAAGTTATCTGACATGTTGGACGAATTACCCCAGCCCAAATGTGCGTACTTTAAATATAACGAATGTAAGGCATATTCGTGATGAGGGGTTTTCGCGGGGCATAGGGCTGTAGCACTCAGGTTTGGGCACCGCCCCTGGTGAGCGTAATCGAATATTTATGGGTGCACATTTCTGTTCCGCGTCATTGCGCTTTCTGACGTTGCTCGCGAAAGTTAAGCTGCCAGAATTTCATTGGTGGATAAAAGTTATATCGGAAAAAATGACAGCAAGAACAATATGACTAAAAAAGCTCTTTTATAGTCCTTATAGGACAGCGCGAGCTGCATCTTTATTGTTTATTTAAACTTTATTTAGTTCTTTTAGGCGCTTTCTTACCGCGCGTGAACAAATGCTGACTCACGCTTGTAAACGGCCGCGGCTCGTGCGTGATCGAACGCTGCAAGGGTGATTTATGTTCGATGCAAGCGCTACATGGACCCGTCTTAGGAGTCATACGTAGGGTGCCTACATGTCTGTCTGTGCGCGTGTGTATGAAGGCACTCTAGTCATACGGGCACCCCTGCGCCTCCTGGCGGAAGGAAACAGGCCTATACATAGGTTGCATGAGATGTCATTGACGGCCGTGCCAGTATTATAATGTGCCGCGACCGTTCGGTTCTCCGTGTTAGTTTCACACCGGCAGAAGCTGTAGTTCGAAGAAACCAGTAAGTAGACATAAACGTCTGTACCCAGAAATGGCGACCTTTGCAAGCTATGAATTGAATATTGAGGCTATTCACAAACTTCGCGGCATCTTCTTATCTGAAAGGTTTTGGGATCAAAAGCTCCATTAAACGCTTTGTTTCGATCCAAAAATAATTATCAACACTAACGTCTCGTATCTCATTTACCATGCACACAAGAGCTTTTGAGTGAAACGGGCTTTTGCGCTTCGTCATTCTCTGAAAGCGCAATGCAGGTGGCAGAGCTTGGGCTTTATCTGTACTCTGAGAGAAAGTCGAAGCACTGACATTGTCGAGTGATTGTGCTAAAAATAATAATCACCTTCTCTGTACTGCCTTCCACGTACGTTTTCAAAAGAGCGACTCGGCATATTTTTTTCTGGATGTTCTCCATAGGAAAGATGTATATATGTTCCATCCAGGACTTCATCCTGGGATAAACTACAACCAAAGCTGGCTTTGCCACCGCCAGTAAGAAGCCAGTATCGAGTCACGTGCTATATACTGTTCCGATGTGCATATCAGGTTGATGCGAACGCCGTAAAAATATACGACGTGGTTTCAAACTTCCTTGTAATTGATCTCTGCAGTCTGCTGCAGTGGCTGTAGCTCGTGGTGGGGATGGAACGAAGTTGATATTTGCAGAGCTTGTGCGGTGTTCTGTATTGTCACTTATCCAAAGGAATACATATTAATATGAGCGACCCCACCTAATAACCCGTTGTCCGTTCCTTCCGTCTCGTACCCTCTTGCCGTCGTCTTTTTCTTTATTAATGTCTCAAAAACTTGGAGCCTAATAACTTAAAGTGGACTGGAAGCAAAGTTCGTCCGAGACTTTCTCAATGGGTACTCCTGACGTCAAAGAGCCGCACTCTCACTGGAACGATGTATTGGGTTTGCGCAAAAGTTGAGCTTCCCAACTCCAAGATCTGATTCGAGAGTAACAATGGATAGAC
This sequence comes from Ixodes ricinus, assembly GCA_037355805.1. Classification (NCBI taxonomy): domain Eukaryota; kingdom Metazoa; phylum Arthropoda; class Arachnida; order Ixodida; family Ixodidae; genus Ixodes; species Ixodes ricinus. The sequence continues at coordinate 31,935 of JAZHYW010040947.1, read as the reverse complement.
ACGAGACTAGGCTACATTCATGTGGTACTTGCTGAGAGATTACTCTGAGTCGGTGCCGGGTACCCCAGCTCAGGCGTCGTCTGCGAAACGTATGAATGTGAATGAACGTAAACATGTAATTGTGAACCGTTTCAGGCTGAGATTGTAGGTTCGACCTTAAAACCCAGACTTTTTTTTTTCTACAGAGGAGAGAGTGAATTTCTGCTTTCTTAACTTTTATAGAGAAAATTACTTGCTGCAGGTAAAACGTGGACATTAATGTCATCATGATATAAAGGTAGACAACTAAATGATGTCATTTACGTCTATTCATTTTGACCTTGGTATTCGATATTCTTCATACCCGACCCATGAATTAATGTGCTTTTCGAGTAGTTTTCGATTTTTTTATACAAACCCAGTGAGGAATCCTGAATTTGCTTTCTATTACAGTGGAGTGGAAAGGATTTGTTTCATGCTAAGACCCATTTTGGTATCGCTATGCGTGGGTGTAAAAGAGAGATTGAGCAGATATTTCGAGCCATGCCGATGAATGATATTCAAAAAGTAAGTATCTTCTTATCATTTAAGTGTTCCAAACATAGAACATTTTGAACAGTCACAAATATGGAAGTAGTCAAAGACTTTTAGAAAAGATATTGCCACGCGCGTCGGCGAGCGAGCGCCTGCGTGGCCGAGTGGTTGCCGCGCTTGACTGTCGCGCGGAAGGTGTAAGTTCGATTCCAGTCAGCGGACTGTCTTTCTATTTATTTTTTCACCTTGGCGTTCTGTAAGTTCAAGAACATTCTCGTCTGATCGAGTTCCGAATGTTTTACGCACCGAAAGTTCTACGCCGCCAATGTTCCAGAAACCCACGAGGCTACATAAGGGACTCCGAATGGCGAGCCGGAGTCAGTTTCGCCTCGGCGCTCGATCTTGCTAGTTCGCCGACTTCGACCCCTGCGACGCTAACCTACTTCTCTTTTGTTTTGGGCAGAAGTTCGCCCCATTAAACGTTCAGTTTATTCAGTTATTCGCCGCCTCATCACTTGTCATTCGTGACATTTTGGTGGAGGTGCGGGGTATCGCTTTCTGCGCCCATGAGGCGTACACCTACGAAGACATTCCGGCCAAGTGAAGTGATCAGCCCCGGAAGGCTACCCTTCGCAGAAGACGCCGACGTCCGATCAAGCCGCCGTACCAAAGGCCAACCTCCGGAACTCAGACCCTTGCCGCAGAAACCAAAGAAGACCGCGACATTGACCACTCCACCCGTCGTTGTCCTACATGTCGTTGCCCGTTCGCCCGCGTCCTTGCATGGTGAGCCTTATGAAGACATCGAGGACTGGCTACAACAGTACGAGCGAGTGGCCCAGCACAACCGATGGACGGACGAACAGCGCCTGCAGAATCTTTACTTCGCGCTCGAAGGAACGGCCAGGCACTGGTTCGAGAATCGCGAGATTTCGTTGATCTCATGGACCCCCGCAAGGATGCGCTGAGACGGACATTCGTCAACCAATATCGACGGGAGAGGGCTAAGGACCTTTTTCGAATGAGGACCCAGGGCGCAAACGAGACTATCGCCAGTTTCGTCTAAGATGTTCTGCTCCTGGTCGCTCGCGTCGACCCTCATGCCACCGACAAAAAGAAGCTGCGGATCCTCATGCGAGGTGTAAAGGATGACATCTTAGGTGGTCTTGTCCGCAACCCTCCATCCACCGTCGAAGATTTCGTCTGGGAAGCCACGAACATGGAGCGTGCCCTTTTCGCCAGAGCCAGCCACTACCAGAGGCTACCCGGCGTCAGTGCGTTTTCGCAGTCCACTTGCGACCTTCCCACGACATTCCGGGCATTGGTGAGCTTATTCGCGACGTCGTCCGGGAGGAGCTTAAGAAGCTTCTGCCGACTGCTGAACGCCCAGCCTCAATCTCCATTGCCGAGGTTGTTCGAGACGAGGTTCAGCGAGCGTTCCTACCAGATGCACCTGTCACCGTGGCCGGACCCGAAGTACCGACGCTGAGCCTACGCCGCCATGGCCCGACGACCGCCGCAGGCTAACCGCCAGGTCACGGCACCACCCCGACGAGACCCTCCGATGCCGCAGTATCCTCGACGCCAGGAAGGACAAGTTCAGTACGTCCGCCCGCAGCAACCCTCGCCGAGGAAGGCCGACGTGTGGAGGACGGCTGATCGACGCCCTTTGTGCTACCACTGCGGGGAAGCCGACCACATCTACCGCCGTTGCCCCTACCGGCAAATGGGGCTGCGCGGCTTCCGCCCGAACGACCCACGCCCACGCTACGGTGAGCGACCACAAGAGATTGAAGAGTACCTCCGACGACCTCAGTCACCCCGGCCTGCACCTCGCCGCGGGTATCGGTCGCCGTCACCACGACGTCCATCTTCGCCGATGCACCGACCCCGTCGTGAAAGTCTGTCGCCCTTGTCCCGCCGGGAAGTCTAGGCGCGGCAACTCCCGGAGGTGAAGTTGCCGTGGACGGACGACGTAAATAGCCTCCACGAACGCAGGAGCGCTCCCACTCTCTCGACGCCACGCCTCGCAACGACGCTCCGGCAACGGTGTCCAACAACTTAAACGGTGTTATCGACAGCCACGACGCATCGGCACTCCTTGACACCGGAGCAGACTACTCAGTCTTGAGTGGGAGGCTCTCTCGCCGCCTTCAAAAAGTCACGACGCCGTGGGATGGACCGCAGATACGAACCGCTGGAGGACACCTCATCACGCCTGTCGGAAGGTGCACTGCTCGTGTCGAAATTCACGGCGAGACGTGTCCTGTGAAATTCGTCGTTCTACAAGACTATTCCCGAGACGTCATTTTCGGCATGGACTTTTTGTGTGAATACGGCGCCGTCATCGACCTTGGAGAAAACAGATTGACGCTGCGGACACCTGTTCCGCCTTCAGAGAAACCCCAAACTGCGTCAGCCGCCGTCCGAGTCGCTGCCGACCACGTGAATCTGCCGCCGCGATCAAGTGTTGTCGTACCCGTCGTGACCGATGCAGCTACCTGCGGCGAAGTTGTTCTGGAAGGTAACCTTCAATTGCTCCTGGGAAGAAAAATAGGCGTCGCAAGAGGAGTAGCTGAACTTCAGGATGGTCCCACTGTGGTCCTCGTGACGAATTTCCAACAAGAAACGCAACACCTCACTAGAGGTGCAGCTGTTGGCCATGTCGAGGAACTCCGAAACTCCGCCGAAGTCGCCGCGATTACTGAATAATCATCGCCGCCTCAGCAAGACTTTACGTCGCCAGCGCAGCTCGACATTGACCCCAAGCTTCCGGGCCCAAAACGACGGCAGCTGAGTGATCTCCTCGCCGAATACAGCGACTGCTTTGCGACGTCGTCGAAGGTGCGTCAAACCACCGTTGCGAAGCATCGCATTGTTACCGAGGACGACGCGCTCCCTGTGCATCGATCGCCATACCGAGTCTCCGTAAAAGAAAGGGAGGTCATCCAGGAGCAAGTGCAAGAAATGCTGAACGACGACATAATCCAGCCTTCAAGCAGTCCATGGGCCTCTCCAGTCGTACTGGTTAAGAAGAAGGACGGAACGCTTAGGTTCTGCGTGGACTACCGACAGCTGAACGCGGTGACGAAGAAAGACGTCTACCCACTCCCCGCATAGACGACACGCTAGACCGGCTGCGCCACTCTCGATATTTTTCATCGATGGACCTGAAGAGCGGCTACTGGCAGACCGAAGTCGACGAACAGAACCGAAAAAGACAGCTTTCTTCTGGCCAGACTGACTGTACGAGTTCAAGGTGATGCCCTTTGGACTATGCACGGCGCCAGCAACTTTCCAGCGTGTCATGGACACCGTATTGGCTGGGCTGAAATGGCAGAGCTGTCTCGTCTACCTTGACGACGTCGTAGTGTTTTCAAGCGACTTCGACGAGCACTTGCGACGACTCCGAGCTGTTCTCCAGGCCATACAGACCGCCGGGCTCACTCTCAAGCCATCGAAGTGTCGGTTCGCCTATGACGAACTGAAGTTCCTAGGCCACGTGGTTAGCAATGATGGCGTTCGCCCAGACCCAGAGACGACTCGCGCCGTCGCGGCATTTCCAGCGCCGACAGACAAGAAGGCCGTGCGAAGATTCCTTGGACTATGTGCGTACTATCGGCGCTTCGTTCGCGATTTCGCAAGGATTTCCGCACCGCTCACAAACCTCACAAAGGACGCCGAAAAGTTCGAATGGGCCGAGGAGCAGCAGCAGGCATTCGACGAGCTGAAGCGACGACTCCAGACTCCACCTGTTCTTGGACACTTCGATCAACATGCAGAAACCGAGATTCATACGGACGCAAGTAACGCAGGACTTGGCGCGGTACTGGTTCAAGTGCAAGAAGGCACCGAGCGAGTCATCGCCTACGCAAGTCGGACACTGTCCAAAGCGGAGATAAATTACTCCACGACTGAAAAGGAATGTCTTGCGGTCGTCTGGGCAATCACGAAGTTTCGCCCGTACTTGTACGGGAGACCGTTCCGCGTTGTCACGGACCACCACTCACTCTGCTGGCTTGCGAACCTAAAGGACCCTTCAGGACGCCTCGCTCGATGGAGCCTCCGACTGCAGGAGTTTAACATGACTGTGGTCTACAAGTCAGGCCGCAAGCACAGCGACGCCGACTGCCTGTCCAGAGCCCCTGTCGAGACATCTCCCGGTAGCAGCGACGACGATGACGACGAGTGCTTTCTAGGCGCAGTGAACACCGACGATGCACGACGTCAAAGGGACGATCCTGAGTTGCGGGCGCTAATCGAGCACCTCGAAGGACGAGGGGGTACTATCCCCCGTGTCTCCTCGAGAGCCCTGCCGACGTTCATCCTCCGACAACGTGTACTTTACAAGGAGAACTTCGGAGACAACAGCTCGCCATGGCTGCTGGTAATCCCTACCGACCTTAGAGAGGAGATCTTCCAAGCCTGCCACGACGACCCGACGTCCGGACACCTTGGTTACAACCGTACGCTGGCCCGAATTCGTGAAAGGTATTACTGGCCCAAGCTCCCGAAGGCCGTTCACCTCTGCACACGATCGTGCCACGAGCGCCAGCGACGCAAGAAACCGCCGACGAAGCCGGCAGGTCTCCAGCAGCCGATTGCTCCGCCGACCGCACCGTTTCAGCAGATCGGAATGAATCTACTTGGTCCTTTCCCACCATCGACGCAAGGAAACAGATGGATAATCGTCGCCACAGATTATCTCACGCGGTACGCCGAAACGAAAGCCCTTCCTTCAGGGACTGCTCTGGAAGTCGCCAAGTTTTTCATCGAGTCCATCGTCCTCCGGCATGGCGCTCCCGAAGTTCTGATCTCAGACCGTGGATCATCATTCATGGCCCAGCTGACGCAAGAAATCCTTCGTCTCAGCCACACCAGCCATCGTCGCACCACTGCGTACCACCTGCAGAACAACGGGCTGACGGAGAGACTCAACAAGACCATCGCCGACATGATCTCCATGTACGTCGGCGTGGAGCACAAGACATGGGACGAGGTGCTGCCGTACGTCATATTTGCCTACAACACGGCCGTACAAGAGACCACCGGGGTGACACCTTTTCAACTGGTTCATGGTCGCAAGGTAACGACAATGCTGGACGCGATGTTACCCCACGAACCGGCTGTCGACGGAAGCGACGACGCCCAGGTGGTTGCCCAACGGGCAGAAGAAGTCCGTCATGCTCGCCAGACTTCGAATTAACGCCCAACAACGTGTCGACACTGGCCGCTACAACCTTCGTCGTCGGGACGTCCACTTCCAGCCCGGAGACAGGGTGAGGGTTTGGGCACCGATTCGCGCGCCGCGGTCTCAGCGAGAAACTCCTGAAGCGCTACTTTGGACCCTACAAAGTGCATCGTCGACTCGGGGATCTGAACTATGAGGTTCAGATGCAACGACGGACACGGACTTCATCACGCCGCCCTCCACGACCGGAAGTCGTCCACGTCGAGCGCCTCAAGCCGTACTACGATCGATATGTCATGTGAATTGTGTTTTGTAATACGCTCGATAGGATTGTGTTGCACGAGTCTACGTAGTTTGCCATTATTTTTGTTTGTTTTGCTGTTTCGTTTCCCGGCACGTCGCATCCAGACGATGCGCTTTTAAAGGGGGAGTAATGCCACGCGCGCCGGCGAGCGAGCGCGTGCGTGGCCGATTGGTTACCGCGCTTGACTGTCGCGCGGAAGGTGTAGGTTCGATTCCAGTCAGCGGACTGTCCTTTTATTTATTCTTTCAACTTGGCGTTCTCGTAAGTTCGAGAACATTCTCGTCTGATCGAGTTCCGAATGTTCTACGCACCGAAAGTTCTACGCCGAATGTTCCAGAAACCCACGAGGCTACATAAGGGACTCCGCATGGCGAGCGGAGTCAGTTTCGCCTCAGCGCTCGATCTTGCTAGTTCGCCGACTTCGACGCCTGCGACGCTAACCTACTTCTCTTTTTGTTTTGGGCGCAAGTTCGCCCCATTAAACGTTCAGTTTGTTTAATTATTCGCCGCCTCATCACTTGTCATTCGTGACAATAGGAATTGCTGCAAAAATGGTGGTATTATTTTGGTAGTATCTGACGAAGGTTGCACACATAGAGCATCTTCTTGGATCAGCCACTAAATTTGATGCAAGCCATCATGTGCTGAGACTCGTACTGCGACTTCAGTTCGGACGAGAACGCCATTCGTTCTCGCTGTGGTAACATGATCGCTTACGCCAGCCAATGGAAGGGAGTCGCCACCCTGCTGGGGCTGTGACGCACTGCGGTGGTCAGAAAAGATGTAGATGAACCTCCAGCAAATTCCGCTGTATTTGGCGGTCAAGACTTCTTCTTCAATATAGCGGACCTTATCCCGTGATTAGCTTTGCCGCGTGACCACCGTCGTCCATCACGTGGACACTTTACACGGCAACGTAAACACGTGAAGTGATAATGGTCACACGATTACCGTGGACACGTCACGCTGATGACGTCACACGAATGGCGTTTTTCGCACCGGAAATATATATATTATATATATATTTAGAGCGCAGCTCTTAGCGCCGTTTCGCTTGAGCGGCGTTGCCGTCGACGTAACCATGAGGTCACGTGACCCCCCCCCCAAGGTCACGTGAGAGGGGTCACGTGGGAGGGTCACGTGACCCTGGTTTCTACTCCCCTCTCCGAGGTCACGTGACCCCTACCCCTAGGTCACGTGACCCTTCCCCTAGGTCACGTGACCCCTCCCCCCATGATCATGTGACCCCCCCCCGAAGTCACGTGACCCCTCCCCTTGTCACGTGACCCCAAGTCACGTGACCCCCCAGACACGTGACCCCAGGGTCACGTGACCCTGGTTTCTACCTCCCTCAGTACCCTTCCTCCTCCTCCTCAAGAGCTGCGCTCTAATTCGGCGTTACAGGGAGTTGTAAACGGCTTTCATTTTTTTCATATCCAACCCTCAAAACTACTCCACAATAAAAAAAAACTCACGTTCTCTGGATCGGTTTTCGCAATATATGATTTTCCTCCACTTTTAAAATTCCCCTCAGCGATCTGACAGAGCCAGTGAAGCAGAGTAAAAAGTGCATCGTCATGGCGAACGTCGTCTTTCTGCGCTCTCTATATCACAGGTTAAACAAATTAAGCACATAAAAAGGGTAGGATATGACGCCGCATTAACTAAAGTTGGGAGATTATTTTTAGTCGGGTATATGAAGCGCATAAAGACGACGATCGCCATGAAGGTGAACTTTTGGCACTGTTTGATCGGCTGATCGTAGCTTTGGCTGTGGCTAAATCTTGATGTGTGACGAAGTGTAGTGTTTACGAATACTTCATAACCTTCATCTTCCTTCTGTGTGTCGCCTTTTGTTCTGTAATCAGTATTTGTAAATGAAACCTTCGTTATCTTACAGAAGCGGCTCGTATTTTCGTTGAATTTTCTTATTACGTATGGTGCCGAGAAACTGAGAAAGACTAGGAGGCGAGAGCACCCGGGGACTTCAGAACTCCGAGCTCTGATTGGAATGATTAGTGGATAGACCTAGAGCTAGATGCCTTTGTCTCCACTGCACTCGTTGAACGCGGTAGAGAGCGGGACTCCGGTATCCGCCGCTTGGCATTGTGGGATTTCGCGTACCGCCGCCGATACGCCGTTCCCCACGTGGTCCGTCAACAACCCGAGTCCAGCCTCGGTTCTTTCACGGGAGCGGGATTCCGCTCCCCGTTTATTGGTACATAAAAACACAACGCTACAAAACACTCAATCTATACTACAAATACACGCGACATTACTCAAATATTTACAAACGTACGTTAAGCCCAAGGCTAAACACAAAGGAAGAGGGCCTCTAGGCCTCGTGTCCCGCTATTGCCCGAGAGCAGTTCTGCACTTGCCTATCTTGAGCCCGGCCGAAATCCTAAGAGACTCTTGCCTGCCCGGCTACCCGGCTACCCGACTATCCCGACCGATGGGCGAGGAGGTTTCTCCTCGCCCGCCATGGGTAAGCCATGGGGCGCCTGCTGCGCCATCCAGTGGCTAGGAGAGAAAGCGGCACGTCGGGAGCCGAATTCGAGATCCTGATCGACCTCGCGGCGACACGACCATATGATCGTGTCTGAGGCGAAGCAGCTGCTTAGCTGCTCCGCGGCACCTATGCTAAGTTGGTTTGATGGGCGCCCTTGCGAATGCACGGTGCGCCATAGCACACACATTAGAAGGCGCTCGACGAGTTCAGTGAGACAAAAGCAGCTAGCTCTAGGTCTACTCACTAATCATTCCAACCAGAACTCGGTGTTCTGAAGTCCCTGTGTGCTTTCGATTCCTCTTCTCCCCCATAATCTCGCGCATTAACATTAACATTCACAAATAAAGTTAGCATCTTGGGTGCACTATCTGTGATACAGGTGTACATGAATGAATTTTGCTCCTGTCAAAATTGATTCAGCTCCACTGGATTTTTTTTTGTTCATATTTTCCAGCGAATGAATTTTTACTGCGACGAATTTCTGAAATGCAGGAGTATGGCGAACACAACGAAGGGTGTAAGTATTGTAAAAAAACATTTCGTGTCCTTTTTAACCAAATGGGTTCTACAGAGGGGCGGTCTCTCGTGTTTTCAAGTGGTGGGGACATGTTATTCATTTTTTAAGGGGCGAAGCTCCTTAGGGTTTAGCCTTGTCCGTACGTCCGTCCGTCCGTCCGTCCGTCCGTCCGTCCGTCCGTCCGACCGTGCTCACATAAAAAGAAAAAAATGTTTGCGCAGTCAACAGGATTCGAACCTGTGCGGGGAGACCCCAATGGATTCTTGTCCTTCGCCTTAACCACTCGGCCACGACTGCGGGACGAGTAGGGGCTCTGAGATGTGGTAGTAACTCAAGAGCTGGGGTTTCTGTCATGGATGAAACGTTGCATGTAGCCGCTCAACGTCTATACAGGAGAGGGCGCTGCGGTCAAATGCGTATATAATCGCGTTAAACTTTACATGCATTGGCTTAACGTTTATAGACGAAAGGGCGCTGCGGTCAAATGCTCAAATGCGTATATAACCACGTTCCATGCCACACATTCTCTTTCTGACATGGACCTTTGACTTAAGCGGTGGAGATGTGTTCCCACGGCTTCTAGCGGATCCAAGCTGATCCGCTAGAAGAACCACTGGCTCTGCATTTCACCGACCATAAAGCAGTAATAATGAAGTCGAAACGCAACCCGGAAACTCAGCACTACCTATGAGCAATAAAAAAAAATCAGCACCATCAGCACTACCTATGAACAATAAAATCAGTATCATCAGCACCACCAGAGCTTCGCCCCAATCAACATCATTCACCACGTGGAGATGCGGTCATGTTTGTATTCGTTTAATTTTCTCCCCAATCATATTATGGCTGGCGTATGCGATAAACTGCAGAAAGGACAACGCTTGTTTCTTAAATGTCGCAGATTATGCTTTGTGTGCAAATTATGTGTGAAAATATACGCTCCCAGATGAGCAGGGAACGAAGGCGGGGTGGAGGAATTGACGACTGTCATCTGTGCCAACATTTACTCGTGCTGGACCCCAACCTTTACCGATAAGACCTCGAATACCTTTTCAAGTTTACTTTATAGGATCCCGAAGTGCTTAGGAAAGGAAGGCGGGGACGAGTTCCGGTCATCTTGTATTAACTTCCCAGCTAATGAGATTAAGTCATTGGGCGATAAGAACTATAAACAACAAAGTTCCTTACATTAGTCACTGACAAGAACAGCTTGGAATTTTCCTTGTCTTGTAGTTTGTTAGTCAGTGATTCTATCGGATAATGGGACAATGTGATTGACTGCTGAGAGATAATTCGGTGCTTAGAAGTCCCCACTCCCGGTGTCTCTTAATCTTTCAGTCAAAATACCTCATGTGCAGACAATGCAAGTCTCAGCAATAAAAAGAAACAGGTTGCAGAGTATCTTTAATTGTTTTCTCGCGATCGTGTCAATTCGATCAAACATATCAATCAATATTTCTGACTCGAATAATTCGCTTCTAATAAAACTTGTTTGTTTCAGCTGGTGGACTGCATGATGAATGAAGCAACAAATACGGTATGAACACGTTCGTTGTTTCTTTTTAACTAGAAGGAACCATAAAGTGAAGTTTCTCATTTGTCCACGCATCGCACCGCTTGTTTCTTTTTGTTTCATTTTCAGTCAAGCCCTATTTTCGTTGAATTTCACGAACTGCCCGAGGTCCTTCAGGCGGGTAAAGAGTTTGGAGTGAGTACTGAGATCATAATGACAACATTCAAGTACTTTATCGCAACGCAAAGATTACGATCAAAACTCTGATGCAACAAGAGGCGCATTCATTTTTAACCGTTTCTTTGAGATTATTTAAAGATTACTCGATTAACCAAACGCAGCGTCAACAATATAGGTGCAAGTGTAAGTGACACTGTGCACCTAACCTGTTGTGGAACCCTGGGATCGGTGCTAGGACCTGTGCTTTTTAATGGTTATGTTAACGAGCTAGCTCTGCTGCGCTTAAAACCTAATATTTTGTTTTCAGTACGCTAATGACCCAACTTTGATCGTGGCAAATTAAAACGATCATATTGCAGCGTAATTTCTACAGGAAGGTATAAAGCAAACCACGAACTGGCAGACAAATCGAGTGTGTTTCGGGACCCATTAAAACGAATTAATCTTACGGAAGTAATATTTTGCACTCAACAAATTGCAAATACTGCTCCTTTACTCCTTTAGTTTTTCGTCAGAAAATATAAATACTTGGGTTTCCAGTTCGACGAACATCTAGCTTTTAAGTTACGTATAGGTTCCCTCTCCATACGTTTAAGGGTAATTTCATCGTTCTTTATATAGATTACAAGGTTACGCGTATATAAAGTTAGCAAGGATATTTTATCGACTGTTGGGGTAAAAATACTGAGATATGAAACCAAAACTAGAATAAGTGAGAAAAGAAAATGAAATGCAATGAATGCTTGAACTATAAATTAAAGTCTCGAAAATATTACGTACCGATTCTTTTGATTACCTTTTAAAAAAATATAGAACACCTTAAGTATTTAAACGCAATCAAACAAGAAATCAGTAAATGGCGTCATTGTACATCCCTATGAATTTTTATAGCTGTCTTTTGGAATTTGTTTTCGATTTTAGGTTTAGATCGATTTAAAGTTGTGAGTTTTAGCTTCACGTTTGGTTTTACGTCTTTGTGAATGTTACATTGTGTTTTTATCGCCGTTTTCGGGGTTTGTCTTAATGAATTATAAATTGTGTTTTTTAGAATTGTTCTTATTTTACGTCTCTGTAAATTAAAAAAAAAACATATTTTAGTTTCGTTTTCAGTTTTACAGCTCTAAAATGTGAAATTGTGTCTTTTTAATTTCTTTTTTATGTTGTAAAGATAGTTATTTTTAAATAGCTTTACTTCTATTGTTAGCCTTTTTTTTCTACGTAGAGACAATTAAGGAATATAGTTTTTTTTTCTGCGTGTAGAGAATTAAAGAATATAGTTTCATATAATTTAATAATGGTCCTCTATTTGTAGTTATCTTAATTTCTTTTTAGTTCGTCCTTTTGTCTGCCGAAGTTTTTTTATTCCTCTCCATGCGGTCGCGGGATTGATATAAAAATCTTGTTATTGTGTACGATGTTACAACCCGCAGATTCATGAAACGTTTGATACTGTATAATGATACTATATACTAAGTATGTTTAAAGGATTTTGCTTGTGCCATGCTTTTCTAAGATTGTTATGTAATCACATATCATGGACTTGATGTCCTCACACACAAGCATGCGAGTGCTTTAGTGATTAAAAAAATACTGTATGATTTACAAAAAGATAAAATAAAAAATACCTGCAATAATATATAATATTTTTATTATTTATTATTATTTATTCATTTATAATAATGCCACAGAATTCGACTGTTTTTCTCTATTTTGGAGTTTTCGTGAGGGACTGCATCCGGTTGTCGGTCGACCCTTGCCCCGCGGGTTGAGCGGGAGAGCTGGGGCCATCGGCTTGTGCTGTTTCGCGGCCCCCGCTAATTGGGAACCGCGCGAGAGGTCCCCTCTCGAGGAGGGTGCGGCAATGTGTTTTGTCCCCAACTCAAGTGTCTTTTTTGTTTTTTTTTGTTGCTTTGTGAATAAAAGAAATGGGAAAGTGAGGACCTCGGCTTGGTTCCGAGCCTGACTCAGCCGAGTCAAGGCAGTGTATGCCGAGACTGGACCGGTGGGTGGACGCGACGCGAAAGTTGGGAGCGACAGCGGGTGCGGGGGAAGGCGGAACGCGGGAAGAGCTCAGAGTGGCTCTGCAGGGCCCCCAAGTGTGTGTGACAGAGACCAGACCGGTTTTAAGCCTCTTGCGATCCTCTTAGGACCAGCTCCGCTGCAGCGCGAGCTGGTCCTAAGAGATCGCAAAAGGCTTAAAACCGGTCTGGTCTCTCTCGGTCTTACTCGGTCGCAAGAGTGTGAACGGGCCTTAAGTGTGGTGCCGAGAAGCATCGCATGGAGCATCCAAGCACGCACAGACTTCCCCGTTTCAACCAGCGCCGCCACGGGCCCCCGTCACCCACACTACCCTCCGGACCCAGGTTCGCTTCACTCATCCTCGTAGAATTGTATAGTGCCATTTGGAGCAAGTACTTTTAATGCGAATAGCATTCTTTTGCTACTTCACGCACTTTTCGTCTATGTATCTATCTATCTGGCTATCTAACCTCTTACGCCGCGGGTCGATAAATAAATAATAAAAAAGACCGGCGCCGGCTGGGATTCGAACCGTTGACCCTTTGATCAGCAGGCAGACGCGCTAACCACAGAGCTATGAAGGCAGTCATTCAACGCACTCTAAACGGTTGTTTATATCTTTACCATAGGACGCGCTTTACAGCGCTGTCACAGCTACCGGTGCGCGCGCGTTCCATGCACGAGGGCTCATTCCGCTCTCGTGAGGCTGAGCACGGCCGCTAGCTCACCCTCTCCCGCGCTCGGGAGAGGGTGATGTAGCGGCCGTGCTCAGCCTCACGAGAGCGGAATGAGCCCTCGTGCATGGAACGCGCACGGTAGGTGACAGCGCTGTAAAGCGCGTCCTATGGTAAAGATATAAACAACCGTTTAGAGTACCGCTGGTTGAGACTAGCTGAGACGCCAGAAAGTCTGGTCGGTACCATTTTGAGTGTTTGTGCGTATGGCGCGTGCTTTGCTCGCCTTCCTAAGTGACACAAACGCACGTGCTGGGCTGCGGAGATCGTGCGCAGGGCTGTGAAAGTGTCAATAAATTTAGAATCGCCTCAAGAGTGGGCTGGCGTATCTAGAGTGTGCCGGCCACCTGACGAACGCGCATAACTCCGCACCGTTTGATGCTATTCGCATTAACGTAGATAATCATTCCCAAAGGATGGGTTCTGCTGATTTTTTACTCTCACACCTTGTGATGTCTCTTTTTTGGTGCTTTTGATTTCCCTTGTTGATTTGAATGTCTTTCGTACTTGTTAATATTTTGATTCTCAGACTGGTGAACTACGTTCCCCTTCTGGACTCGTGTGTATGTTTGTTTGTATGTATGTGTTTTTGCTCGTTTCTTTTTAACGTGTGCCAGCACTAAGACCAATTGGTTGTTCCTGGACACTATAATAAACACTAGATTGATTGATTGATTGATTCATATTACTACGTGCTCTGTATACCGAAGCAGCTGTGCTCCGCCGCCACTTTCGGAGCGAGAACTTTAAGACGCGTTATACACCTCTACGTCACCTCAAAGTGTCTCCTCGTTATGTAGTCCAGAGATGTGTTACCAGACGCAAAGAAAAGGACATGGTTGTTTTACGTTTCGGAGGTATTCAATGCTCTAGCTGAAGAGATTTATAGTATTACTGGCAAAGGACAGTTGAAGAGGTGGCTTCGTCGTGTTACTAACACCTTAGCTGACTTGCCGGGTTCAGTCCTCTAAGCCATTATAGGCTTTGCCCGTCTTTTGATGTACCGCAAATGTTGTGTGAATAAAAAACTTATTATTATTATTATTATTATTATTATTATTATTATTACCACAACCACCACCAACACCACCACCAGATTCTCTTGAATAGGATCTTGTTAAAAATTATAAGAAACTATGGACATAAGTTAGATCGCGCCTTCGGAGGAATATTAGGATTAAATTGTTCTAGATCATCTGGAAGGAGACGCGAAGAGCGTGCCTAATTTGTTCGGTACTCACCTTCTGTCCGTTTACATAGACATTATTGCGCGGCACCTTATGTGCCTCACTTGATATTCTGACCTGCTAAGTTTTGTTGATGTCGATAAAGTATGCGTTGAGCAGTGTATTAGAAAACTGAAAGCAACACTGTCTCCCGGACATGATGGGACACCCTCTGCTATTCATAAAACTTACGACGAGGTACTCACGCCTATACAGTACACTATACTCAACAACTCTTTAATATCTAAAATTTTACCAGTAACATGCAAAGTGGCTTGGGTCGTTCCACTCCGTAAGTCGGGAAATTCGTCGATTGATTGATCGGTTGATCGATTGAGATGTTTATCGACTGATTGATGGCGTAATTGATCGATAAATAATTATTTGTTTAGTGAATTAGGAAAGAAATACTGAGTCAGTTGAATAAATAATTATTGTATTCATTGTTCTCACCTAATCTGAGATATTCTCAATGAAGCGTACCATGTTTCTTTAATGTTCTTGATTTTGTTTATTTTAATTTTATTTCAGGCCTGTGTCTTACGTCTTCCATCAGCAGAGAATTTTACACTTGAAGATTTCGACAATTTTGCTGCCTTTGTATACGCCTTTATGGTTAATTATGGGTAGACTAATGCAATCAGTGGAGGCTACACACATGTAACCAATAAATAAAGCGTCCCCATCTGTGTTTCTGGCGTTTTTGGTGTCAATACTTGCATGCCCATTGTTAGAGAAATAAACGTACGTTGTTTTCAGACAGAAGACAAGATTCCAGTTTGTTTAGCTGAACAGTCTCCATTATGCCACTTATTATTTGTACAGGGAGCGGATATAAGAATTTCAGACACCAATGGTTCCCCCTGAACCAGTATTTGCCTTTAATTTCCGCGGGAAGCCAACGTGGCTAGAAGGATCGCTACGCAAGCGGCTGTGTCTTTGATACTGGCTGATCGGAACGAACGTTAGAGAAATACGCACGCCCGTGGACCACATGCAGAAACGTTCCCCTGGTTTGAAACTCCCTGCAGCTATGTCCCCGCAGCTTCCCTGAAGAGAATCGCGCGAGCTGTCGCCACCAAAGAACATGGTTCACTGCAATTTCGGCTGATGCTGCTGAGGAGTTGCCGCTGAGCCTACCCGTGCAGCAACCGTGGAGGGACCAGCACAAGGCGACTCAGACCAGGCTCTTCCGCCAATTTAACAGATGGAGCGCATGGCTTTCTCTGCACAGTCGGCCTCGGCGGCAGCTCGGTACACGGCAAAGCTAATGTCTATTTCCAATTACTTTTTGCAAACCGTATATAATATAATTGTCCCCAAACTCTGACTATTCAAGCAAAAAATCAATAAAAAATAAACGAGGCATTTTGTTCGTCCGCGCGTAAAAACTAAACCATTTTTTTAGCCTGCAACTAATCGTTCAAAGATGACCGGAAAACTGTCAATGGCATAAATTTGAAACCGATATATTTGGCGCTTCTCACCCATTTAAAAACTCCTTTCCACAAGACTTTTCAGAACAATATAGCTACTGGCAGTTTGAAAATTCGGCAGAGACACTTAAGACTGCTTACGTGTAGGAATACGAAGGCATTCCTACACTCAGTGCATTCCTACAACTAACCCGCAACTCTTCCTTTTTACCCCAACGCTCCGGTGGTGACATTACGCTCCCGTACTCTGGGCAGGCGCGGCGAACTTCGCGGCTTCATGACGGCTTCCGTGACGAAGCATCTGCGTTGCTGTGCTTTTCTTTTGTGTTTTATTTCTGAGGCGCGTCCGCTTTGACCTTGAGCGCCCCCGCCGGCGGGAATTGAGGTGCCGTTTCGCTCAGCCAATGGGAATTTAGGTGCCGTTTTTCGCTGCTACAGACAACGCCGACTTCGCTCCATGGGACAGGTAATGCTTTCGCATTCAAAACGCAGGGCTGTAGGTGGTTGCGTCATTAGGTGAAACCACGATACTGGTTGCACCAGTGGATTGCACACTAAGCCGATTAAAATTACAAAGTGCGTCGAATGACAAAGCAAAAATAATGAACATTATCGGCCAAGCCCGGGTCCCTTGAACTGTCAGTGATTACAGAAACAAAATCACTGTCCCCATGTTAAGACGAAAAATTAAACAGTTTTCGTCTATAAATACGTAATAATTTTTATGTCAATAAAATAAAACAACAACAACAACGAAACATTGCATTTAGAAAGGATTACTTTTATGGTAACCTTCTAGACTGAACGGCATTTTGGCAATCCTCAGAACTAGTGTGTAGAGAAAGGCAGACGAAAAGTCACTACGTCTGACGCATTCCAAAATCGAACTGATCTGGCTCTTTTATTTGCACGCGATCTTCTTCTTTTCCCAGTGGCTATCGCCACAGTGCAATGGTCATGGTTTATCAACATAAAGTCTGCGTATGCTTTTAGGCATAACGCGTGGATAGCAGTTCTTCGCTTTATAGGAAAAAATGCCCGGGGCCAGATATATCCGACATTTAATACAATAAATTTACTCAGCTAGCATTTTTGAGAACTAAAACATTTTTTCTAGACCTCGATGGTAGGACGGACGGGCGGGCGAGTGGGTGATATTCGCCATACTCTCCATATCGGGCGGTAGCTTGCAGCACCTGCCTGGATCAATATAGTCAAGACTTCTTTGCCAGATGGTGAGTAATATTTTCTCCGCTTTTACAGCGATAGCTGTTATCGGCTCTTCCTACAAGTGGAAAAAGCACCGGCCTACCGATCTCTAGGAGGTGGGTTTGAATCCCGACCGAAATGCCAGCAATGGTCAATCTGACGGAGGCTTATTGCGGAGAAGATGCCGTGTAATCGAAATTTCGGTAGCTAGTCAAAAGATCCCAGGTGGTCGACATTATTCCTCAGTACTCCGCTGGGGTGTGCGAGATATCTTTCGTTGATTTGGCACGTTAAACCTAAAAAAATCACTACTGGGAATGACGTCTGCTTTAGTTGTAGTTGGGCGTAGAACGGACGTAGTTATTATCGTAGAACGTTTAAGAAATATTGCCCACGGCCGCGTCGTCTCAGGACTCGATCCTGAATCCGCTGAGTGTGAAACGTCATTGCATCAGACTGATATGCACATTGTAACAATATATGAGACGTGATTTGTATACCCATTTCGTGATTGGAGCTGGCGAATTTCAGCTTTGGCTGCAGTTCATCAAAGGATGGGGCGATGTATCGGTACAACGTGTACAACTTTCCTAAGCGTATCAGCCGCACAAGAAAATTCAGATTCACTTTGTTTGGAACGCTCGCACGACGGCGAATATTTCTCAGCAGGTAACTACTGTCATAGCCTCCTCTATACTCACAAAGCCTGGCAGTTCGACGACGGAGCCATGGAGCGCCCGGTCGCAGTTTTGAGGCGCGAGAATCCGGTAGCACAGAGCATCAAAGAGGCATTTCTCGGGGAACCTGAACGTCAGGGCCCAACTTTTGCAGCGGCGAGGACCCGAAACCAGGGTGTAAGATGGACAGGTGTGGAAACGGCCCATAGAAGCCTACCGCAGCGCCGTGACCGGATTGTGTACTCGTCTGCTTGCGGGTACCCCCGATTTGCGACAGATGCCGCTGCGGCGAGAAGAAAAAATCGGAATCGGATTTGCATGGAACTTTATGGGAGAGTGCGCAAAATAAACCGAGAGTACGACAGTCCTCCACTGAAAATCCCCACGAGAAACCATCTCAGTCAGTTTAGCCGGTCGCCACCGGTCGCCCACCCGGAGTGAGAGTTCGCGGTGCTCCACATAGATGGCGCCACAGAAAAAGAAACAACCGAGGGGGACACAATCCGGTCGCTCATTTGGCTCTCGTTTCCCCACCTGTCTATCTTACACCCTGCCCGAAACACACTTGTTTCTCTCGGGAGAAGTGTGTTTCGGCTGTCTCGCCGCAGCGGGGCGCCAGTCACGTGGCTTTCCTGTCATCCGTTGCCTGCCGCTACATTTTTTCCCTTTCGGCGGCCGCTTCTCGTGGCGATCTGCCAGGCTTTGTCAGTATATGGGAGGCTATGCTACTTACTGCACATGCTAAGAAAACGTCCCGCAGCTCAGTAGTCAGGCATGAAAGCACACAGAAAGGGATTACTGCCTCGAATATATTCACTCGGCAATGTAAGCGCATCGACGTCTCCTCAGAGCATTAATCATGCCAATCGCTTCGTCCTGAATAGCGCTTTCCATACATAATGTAGTGCTAAAAAAAGAAAAACGGTGTTACTCAAAACCCCCATCTGTCAAGGTCCAATGAGAATTCAAGACGTTTTTTCTTGATCGTGTTTCTTGGATTAAAATTAATGGTCTTACGGAGCCTATGATCTGCAACACGTTCCAGGCAAAGAAAGTGTCGTGCTCTTTGTGAATAGCCTCACTCTCACAGTGCGCCTAAAAACCCACTTATAATGAGTGTTATTTTGATTGGTTATATTTTAAATATACACATTTGGGTTTTAGTGATCTGTCAAAGATATCAGATCATTTTAGATGGACGTGCTATATAAAAGTGAAGTGACCACACTTCCTGTTGAACATTGAAGGACTTACCTTTCCGTTAACAAAATAGTCCGCAGTTGAGCATCACGTTTGCAATGGCACAGGGGAGAATGAGGCAGTGCAAACCTTAATTGTTGTTCACTTCCTTTGAACAGGACAAAGGTATAGCTCAAGTGTTTAGACTATAACTGCGGAGTTGGTACATTTTGTTGGGTTTCAATGTTTTTTAAATTATTATTCATTTAAAGAATTCTGCGGCTTACATCTGTGAGCTATAGCAGGGGTGGTTACATATTTCCTTTGTGTGATATACTTACGAGCACTTTCTCGTGGCAGAAGCGACTGCCTACACCAAAATAACAAGTGACGTAAGGGTTACTATTTCGTTAGACAAAGAATTCCATTCGTTTATTGCCCGAGGAAAAAAATAATATTTGAAGACATCATGCCTAATTCTATATTGTTTAATAGTTCTAGTATGATTCAGTCTAGCCGAGCCTCTTGTCGAAAATTCGATGTATCTATCACTATTTTCATTAAAGATTTCATTAATAATAAAATATAAATTTCTCAATCTGTTTATTTTCGCTCTAACCTCCAGTGGCTGGATATTGGCTTGTTCCAGTAAATTTGACGCAGACAAAGTATATCTTAGGTTATTAGATATAAATCTCACAGCCCGTTTTTGCACGCGTTCAAGTTTATTAATCCCATCTGCTGTGTGCAGATATCAAATGGTTTGAGCGTATTCCAGTGTACACCTTTCCAAAAAACGCTCCTAGGCCGCCGCCATGTTGCTGATGCTGATGCGGCTGGTGCGACTCGCGCGCCCTCTATCAGCTAGAAATTTTCTGCCACGCTCTTGGACTGTGAGAACCCGCTCTCAGCGCGATTCTCTACCCATGTTTTTGCGGTTTTGCATTCGATGTTTTCTTGGCCCCTCTTGAAACTTTCCACTTAATTTTTTTATGCGTGCTGCGTACCCTTTTTGTGTTATCTTCCCTTGTGAGAATTAAGGCTGGTAAGTGCCTGCCATTCAAGCTTTTCTGCTCGATATTCACGGGAAACGAAGGAGGTGAAGGACGTCGAACGACCCTCGACGCGATTTTGCGAACATTGTTCTCCCCCTCCCAGAGATAATCCGCGTAGAATCCTCAGTCATCTCCAAAAATAGTTGTCCGGGTTGGGGTGGGAAACGGGTCAGTCGCGTTCGTTCCTATGCCTTGGTGCTGTTGTGAAAAAAGGAAGCTCTTCCCAAAACGAAGTCATCGTGGATTCCGTCCGATCGTCAAGATGTGACTGTCGTCAACTGCGACTGTGTTATTTGAGAGCTTTCTCAAATAAATTCTTTTCAGGTAACGCTGCATCGTGTGGTACGTACAATATATTGTTCGAATGTTAACACTTGCTAAATTGTATGTCCGTGTCCTGTCCATCGGTAAACACGTTATTTGTGAGCATGAAAAATGCATGTCTTTCGGCTATCTTCTGTTATAAATTATTTTCGACAGCTAAGCGCTTTGTCGTTTGACATGCGGCGAATCGCGCGGCTCCGTCAAAACTTATCGTTAAAAACAAACAAAAACAAACTAGAACTATACATTTCGGTCGCATTCGTTCTGTCGCGCGCGTACCCAACAAAATTAGTTTTATAAGTTGTTTGATTACTTTTTTTTTTTCAAATGTGGTACAATGCTTTCTCAGTGACCTCGGGAAAATACAAGCACCAGGAAATACAAAATACAGCGAGAAAATACGAGAATTTAGCCGCCAGCAGCGTTTGAGACTGCGCCTATCGAAATCACAGTCCACTTGGTTAGGATTAGCAGGGACGCCGGTGAGAGTCTAGCCTCAAACCCAGTGACTGCATGGGCTCGAAAACGGTTTGCTGCCCCTGGGGTCGAGTGTTTCTTGGAAAGGCGTATAGGTCGTACGAGTGATTGGTAAGCAGTCTATTTTTTTTCGCTATACGCAAATTTTAAGGTGCACAATTTTCCCTGGCTTTATCAGCTATGTCATCTATATGCTGGTTCCAAAGTAGTTTACTATAGTTATTGTCCCTCCAAGGTACTTGAAGTGTTAAAAAAACTCGATAGGGTTCGCATTTATTGAATAGGTATATTTCAAAGGATTCTTTTACAAGTGATTGACATCGCAACGGTTTTGTCGCAGTTTATTTTATTTGCCATTTTTCTGTCTATTCTTTAATATACGTTAATGCCTCATTGAGTATTATCTGATCATGTGGTGATTTTATTTGAGAATAAATAACCCAGTCGCGAGGGAATAATTTAACCGGAACATGAAGGTACCTAAAGATATCATTGATATAAATTACAAATAAGAGAGGCCCCAGCACTGAACCCTGTGGTACCCCCGATGTTACTGGAAGTAGCGAGGAAGTCTTGTCGTCAACATGGTGCGTTCAATTTTTTCATGTGTTCGCCAGGTCCGGAAATCACGTACGGGGTGACATCCGCCATTGCCAGTAATTGGTAAATCCTACACGAGGAGTACATTGTGTGCATCCTATTATCGGATTGCTCAGCGCTAACTGGGGGATCGAGAAGAGGTACTGGAATTGAGATGATCGTGGCGCGTTTCGTCAACAGATTAGGCAGAACTGTGGACCCAAAATCTGGCTCTTGTGTGAAAATATTTAGCGCCGACTGCTGCCCGGAACGTTTTGTATACTTCCGGGATCAGGTAAGCTCACGTTGATTAGAAAGGTTGACTGCTACACAGGATGTCGTTGTCAGACTGGCCGCTGCCTATGAGAAATGTATTCTGATAGGAGCCGCACCGGCGGCTCTTCTGATGTGTCTCACGCTTTCAATATCACAAAACATACAAAATGCCTTCCTTCTATTGCGTTCCTGTCTCGCTACTGCCCCGCAATGCACTGGCGAAGCTTCTCATTGGAATGTTGATTCGGAAGCAAGGAGAGATCATCGCAGACACGACGCTGCAAACAATGCAAGATTTTATTCCATAACCATGACACTCAATACAAAGATAAAAAACAAACACCCGGAACGGCCCGAAAATTAACTTGATGCTCATCTAACGAGAACAGAAAAGAGTCACGAAAAGGCCAAAGATATTTTCGAAAGGTCAGCTGTAAAGAACGAACAATCGCACATCATTCGCATTGACGCAACCGAGAACAATAAAACAGCGATTTAATATACAAGCGCTCTTGTCTGTTTACTTCCTCGTCCTTGTATTTTTAAGCTTCTTTAGGTGATCATAAACCAACTGGCCCAAATTGCTATATTAATTAATAAACAAGTGGTGGTGTGTGTCTGCACACTATCAGAACGAATAGAAAAAGAATAGTTAACACAACAAAACAATATACCGATCTCATGAGCAAGTTTGACTACGCCACTCTTGCCGCAATGCATCCAGGGAAATTTAGTCTTTCTGCACAAGCCAATAACCCTGCTGAAGGTCTGGGCTTGTGGAGCACGAGACGGCACGAGACCTCACATGTACGGCCGTTTGTGTCCCGTGAACTAAAGCTATGCCGGTGTCACGCATGAGCCGAACGCTTAATGAGATCGGTCTATTGCAGGAAGATCCATTGGTGGATTCCTAGGAAATGCGTCAGCATGACTTTTGGAAACGCTACACACGTCCCCCTTGGGAAACGCTAACCCTGACCCTTTCACTTTTTAGTTATGGGTTGCTTTTTTGGGGGGCTTTCTCTTTTGGCTTTCTTTTGCGTCCTCTACTTTTCTGCTTGCTTCTTTTGGCCTGATTACGGGGTCAGTGTTAGCGTTTCCCAACGGTCATGGCTCCAACGGATTTTCTAAGAATCCAGCAATAAATCTTCCTGTAATTTGTTTCACTCCTTTTCGGTACTCTGCCTGTCAGCGTACGTCGAAGCCCTTAGATACGGCCATCCATATCACTATTGGAAAGAACCACATCTTCACTCACTAACTCGTGGAGGGAACCGCATCCATCGTTTTAACTGCACACATACATCACTGCCCACGCACCGCTACTACGGAAACCCAGAGCGAAGAACAACCGGCGACGGTCAGAGTGGCAACTGAGCACGCCCGCATTCCACCGCGCCGCGGTGCAACACCTCCTAGATAAGAAAGCCGTAGTGCTGAATGAGATGGCGCCATCAGAGAAGACCAACGCTGGGCACAGATCGGACAAGACGATTATGTCAGAGTTCGGCTCAAACTTGACTCGAAGCCGAGCGCTGACGTTGCACTCGTTTCCAATCTGTGTCCAGCGTTGGCCTTCTCTGATAACGCAATGTCATTCAGCACTACAGCCTTGTTACCTAGGGGTGCTGCGCGGCGCCTCCTCCTCTCCGGTTTTCTTGATATTGGGTTATCGGGGTTTTCTGGGCTCTACTGCAAAACCTTTGTGTTTCAGAGCGCAGCTCTTAGGCGCCCGTTTCCGGCTTGAGCGGCGTCGCCGTCAGCGTAACCGCGCGGTGCATTATGGGACGCGTGTCGTCACTGGTGACGTCACTGATGACGTCATCAGTGACGATGACGATGAGATGACGATGACGTCGTCACGATGACATCACTGGTGGTCCCTGGACGTCACGTGACGTCATCATGATGACGGCATCGGCATCATCACTGATGACGTCATCAGTGACGTCACGTGGTGTGACGCCACTCGCGGAAAAACTTCTCCCTTAAATCTAGCGGAAACAATTTCCCCGCTGAACTCTAGCGAAGAAAATTGCCCCACTAAATTCCCAACAGAAGTTACACGCGATGCTTTCACCAAGATGTGCATTTTCAGCGACTTGCGTTAAGCACACGTCCATCCACACCCATTTTAATAGTGGGGAACTTTCCACCTTCTCCCCTCAGTAGCCTTCCCTCCTTCCTCCTCAAGAGCTGCGCTCTAATTCGGCATTACAGGGGATTGTGAACGGCTTTCATTTTTTTTTCTGTAGACTTTGATACGTACTACTTTGGCTGTTCAGTATGTCATATAGCACCGTCATCAGCCCTCTCGCAAAAGTTGGGGCCGTCAATTTCGGGGTCAGCGCGCTGTACGTCGAACTGAAGTTTTGAGGTGTCGGGTATGCGACAAGGGGTGTAATGGTTACACCCATTGTTTTAGAGTGCTCCCGGCGCTGAAAAACGAAAGGCACCGCCAGGTTTCAGTCAAAAGGAGCGTTCTAATGTTAACGCATAAATAAACTATCTAAAAAAACGACACGACCAATAGGCCACCTCCAGAACATTTTAACTGAAAAAGACAGGGTGGAAGATATAACAAAAAATTAATATTAACATCCGGAAACGGCCGAGTAGCCCTTCACTCTAGAAAAAAGGGAGCAGTACTTCCTCTCTTAGAGGAGGAACTCTCGTGCCCCATATATTGCTCTATCAAGGGAGGAAATTACCCCCTACAGAACGGGGAGGAAATTTGCTCTTCCAAGAAGGGGAGGAAAATTGGCACCTGTTTTTGCTCGTGGAGAAACAGTTCCTCCCCTAAGAAGGGAGGAAAACTGCCACCTTTTTCTCCCAATGGAGGAAACTTTCTCCCCTCGTGCAATTAATATAGCTTCCACCAGATGTCGCAAAAAACGGCAAAAAATAATAATACTGTCGGAAAAGCACCAGTTTTTTTTTCCTGTTTTTTCAGGTTCCCCTGACATTTGAACGCTACATGGTAGGTACACATACATCACTGTACACACAGAATACACGGAGCCGGTCGTGGTCTCGATGTGGACGTACTACAACGTGTGTAGAACGCAGTCACTTGTCGCAACACAGTGCTCGTTCTATTCGACTGAAAATGCTGTTCTGATTTATACAGAACTGAAATAAACGCTGCACGGATTATCTTCTTTCTGTATGGTACGTACACTCTCTATTTCAAGCGTATACGTTTCTCGCATAGGTGACGGGGATAGGAACATAGAGGCAGGTCAACTCGAATAGAGCAGTGATCTTGGCACCTACCTGATCACGCAAAAAAAAAAAAAAATCAAGATCACGACGATTCATTTCCCGTGCGCCCTACTTGTCATTAAAGTTAAAGCAAGTAGGCAGACAACCTGGTTAAGAATAGACATAGTTTCGTGTCTGTCCGTCCTTTTTTGTTCCCTCGCTCCAGGGTTACTATGTCCACTTGTCATGTAGCAAGTAACGCGACAGAAGTGGTCGTACTTGCCATGCCAGTGATAAATCGCCACTTGTATTTATCGCAGCAGCCAGGTTCCATCCACCACGAACAAGCCCGATCTCAAAGCGGGGAAATAACGGTGTGATTCTTGCGACACACACGCTGCGCTACGCGCCTCGCTTTTTTGTTAAACTAGTGTACCTCCGCTAGCCTCCGCAGCTCCGCTTTCCTCCGCTAGCACCGCGCATGGGCAGTAGTGAGGTCGCTCTAGGTGACGGCAACCAAGCCCTCTAGTGGCCACCACCGACATTGAACATGTTCTGCGGCGGCGCTGGGACCTCTACAAAGTCCGCTCTGCGTCTAGTAGACGGAATGTTATGTGTCATGCCCAGGTGCGGTGAGTAGCTTTGCCTCTGCCCACTTATCGTGCAGACCAGAGCTGCTCTGACGTCCAAGCGCCCTCTCGTCTCTTCCTCTCCTCCTCTCCATCCGTTTTTACGCGTAGAAACTTGAGACTCGAATGAAGGAATGTAGGTTTTGCGCTTTATTCAAAGGCGATGCCGTTTTTTCTCGGGTAGCCGCATGGCTGCTTAAATGTGCCTGTTATGCCTCGAAAAGTACCTTGAGCTCGGAAACAAAATTTTTTCAGGGGCCTGGTACATCACGTCGGGGTGACTCAAAATTCCGATACCGAAGGGCTCCCGAAATTTCGAGCCGTCTCTTTCGAAACATCCAGCAAAGTATGTACCCTGTAGGTACATACATCATGGGATCCATGAAATGTCCTGCAATTGCTGGGAATAGTGTGCTCTTCAAGGTCGATGAGCGCCATCTTCACACGCTACGCCTTGTTATAGCGGTTACAGCGAAGCTGTTAAGGGCTACTTACCCACTATTGTGTCCGCGGACAGACGACGTGTCGACACAAAACTCGAGCCAGTTCACCGTCACCCTCACTCGCGTACGACGAGGAGAGTCGCCCATCGTGTTCCGTGCCGTCTCTCCCGCAACGCCGTCGGCAATGGAGGCTAGCCGGTCCATTGTGCTGTCAAGCAGCTCCACCTTCTTCCCCGGCGTCAGCGTGTGTGTGTGTAGCGGCCACCTGCGTTCGTGCCATCGAGCACGCCCCGTGATTGGCGCGGCCTTACTAGAATAAAACGTCATCGTCTCACCCAGTAATCGTGTGTGTCCTGTGTCCCGTGACGTCGAGATCGCGCTAGTCCTCTTATCAGTTGCCCTTTGGACTCACGATGGGTCGGCCGCGTGCCGCTCGTTCGGAGATAGAAGAGCGGGAGCGCAAGGAGCGGCGACGTCCGCAGCAGCGCGAATGGCCGCGCAAACGCCGCGAAGACGCTATCGCCTCGAGTTCCACTGCGTCGAGTGGTTCCGAATCCCTGGCGAAAGAAGATCATATCGCTCGCCTGGGAACCTTACTTGGATAGTAATTCAATTACAGTAATTGAATTGCTGTAATTTAGTTACATTTCTTGGTAATTTTTTGATTGCAATTACTTACTTTCTGCTAAAAGAAATTGCAGATGTAATTTAATTACCTTTTAGCGTCAGTAATTGCAAAATTTCAGGCACAATTACAATTACTTTTGCCAAACTTCGTGGCGCCGACAGAACCTCTCTGAGAGCCTCAGCGCTCGCACAAACGGCTTAGCTCTCGGTGAAACACTCGCACACAGACACGCACTCACACACACACAGAACATATATAGCGTCGCATTGTTTGTTGTTTTGTTTCATACACTGCGGGCTGAGAGACAATCCTCTCTGAGCCTACCTCAACTGCGCCGTGTAACGCCGCCTGCGGTGCAAGCAGAAAACAATAGCCTAAACATGCCAAAATATTCAAAAGAAAAAAACATTTAGCTTCAGATTTCAGCTGAGGTTGGGAATTTTAATTGTCTTTGAAGTTGCGTCTTTCTTTTTTGCCATTTTTTACGTACCTTTTCCAGTACTGTCACATATTTGCATCTTAGTGTTATTTGCAAGTTTACGTCCTGTTGGTTTTACATCGGATATTATTTGCATGAGCATTCAACCTCGCACCTGTGAATATTGACACCATGTGATTCGGGAGCCCCAATTTGGTTCTTGTATATTTCTGAGCGATTATAATTTTAACTCAATATAAATAATTTACAATACCATGATGTTTGTATGTGAATGCGGTCGTTTTAGCACGGGTGGACTTAGTTTTATATTAACACTTTTAAAATATTCACATATGACTAATTGTCGCATTTTTATTTGCCTGGCTAACAAGAGCCTGTCGACCCAATTTTTTCTTTAGCGATCTGGCGTCTTCCAGCATATGAACTCATTTATTAAGAATCTAAGAGCGTAGTACTTCATTGCCCAAACTGTCAATTTCTATCATGAATTTAACAAAATTCACGAAAGGAAAGTACAATACGGGACATGTATGCAGCGATGCTTAGGCCTCCTGAAACGTTAAAGCAAGGAATGAACAAATAAGTTGCATTCTATACAACTCTTTTAAAGTTATACGACCGAAGTCGGGTCGCTCTCAAAAATAAGTAATTGTGAAGTAATTGCATTACTTTTTTAAAAGTAATTGTAATTGTAACTGAATTACATTTTGGAAGTAATTTACCCATGTATGCCTGGAACGCCGCCGAGAACAGAAGCGGCGATGTGAGGCGTGTGCCGGCGGGCCAACGCCACGGACGACGATCGTGCCACGGAAGCCAAGCGCGAAGCGCCGGGCCCGGCGACGACAGGACGACGCCACGCCGGCTGAACAGTTTTTATAAATACTTCATTCCCACCATAATACAGCTTCGCTGGTCGTCCATCTCCACCAGATTGTTCTTAAAATTTCAGCGGCTCTAACCACATTGTATTGGTTCCTAGTCATATATTCGCTGAGAGACCTAAACAATGTGTTGTGACACCAATGTTACGCGTTTTGTAGGCTAAATATTATGTTTTTGTATGCCATACGGGCGGTGTGTAGAGACGTCTACCCCCAAATCATTCCACTAGAGCTCGGTGTTCCTGACGTTCCTGCGAGGTCCCGTGACCCCTCTCCCTCAGTCTTTACACGTATATATACTCGAGATTCGAATGAAAGAATATCGCTTTTGCACTTTATTCAACCGTAATGCCGTTTTTCTCGAGTATGTGTATGGCTGCTTTGGGCTGTTATACCGCGGAAAGTCCCCGTAGCGCGAAACAAAATTTTGTCATGGGCTTTTTTCTCCACATCGGGATGCTGTAGAACTCCGATAGGGAAGTGTTTCCAGTACTTTGCGTGGCCTTTTTCGAAGTATCCGGCGAAGTACCCATCTTAGATGCATCAGTAGCGTCCCACGGAACGTCCTGCAATTGGTAGAAAAAGTGTGTTGTTCCAAAAACAAAAAGTAGCCCAACGCTCAGATGTCGACGATTCGCAAATCGTAACGCATCAGAAACCACCCAAAGATACCTGTAACCAATCAGTAACAAATCATAAAGTGCGTAAAATTTACCCACGAATCATTGGGCGCTTGTTGGGTTTATGAGAATGTTCAAATTTGTTTAATTTAGTTTAATTTAATTCATATTGACAATTACAGGATATTTTTTCGAATTCATCAGCTACTGATACATTCACTACATTGTCTGTAATAAACTATCCCCTCGTGAAATTGTGGAAGTTATCCGATATAATGTAAAGCTTCAAAAAATAAATTCCACGCCCTTTTTACACACTAAACAATATCCCTCTAGCCTAGGAGCTGTTTTATCATAAAAGTATACGTGAATCCTACATGCGTCATCAAACCTTTTTGGAAGCTACACGTCAATTATATTGTAGCTAATCGCATGCTTGGCTATGTTTGGAGAAATACTTATTTGTTGATACATGCTCATTAAAATTGCTTCTGCTTAAGCAATATTCGTTAGTTCTAGATTAGAGCCTACCGCTTCCGTTTGGGATTCTAGACAAGAATCCTTTATCTCACATTAGAAGCCGTACAGGACCACTCATATGGTCTCATACTTTGGAACTATCATCAGCACGTAGAAAAATATTTCGTTGATGATCGTTTCGGAAGATATCGGATTCTTAAAAGTCTACTAACAAGACCGTCTAACTTTTTAACGCAGCTTTCCCGGTCATAAAGTTAACATCTCGTGCCAATTTTATGACCGTGGTATGACTACAGAAATAATTTTTATGAGTCGAAATCCCCGAAATTCCAGATAACGAACATTTTTAAACTACGTTATTAGCCCCATTTTAGCGTGTCAAGAGCCATGACTGTTGTAATAAATTTAGTGTTTAATGTTATGCTTTTTTATGTGTTTTACTTATATAACCCACTCCCGTATCTAAATGCTGTACCACCAGTCTCACAACCCAAGTTTAAAAATCAACTGGCTCGCGCTTTCGACAGACAAATTTCATGACCAAGTTTATCTCGATGTCAGATGCCGCTTTTTTTTATTAAAAAGAGGAGCGTTCTTGTCACTCACCACAACTTCTTCGGTAATGACCATCTGAACTCAGTACAGTCGACTCCGCCGGGACGTTGACTTGCTGTTTGATGCTGTACGTAGTTTCTTTGGTCTTAGTTTCTGTGCTTCCCATAAAGTGGAGAATTTGACTGAGATTTCGGTCTGGGCCCCGACCACGTCTGGTATCCCGGCACTCCAACTTCCTGTGAATCCGGTGTCTATTCCTCGATCCACCGTGAACTGTAGGTATTGTGATGCTTAATTTGCTTGTCAATGGTCGCGGTTTCGTTTCGATCTGGCTGCCCATTGTGAAACAGCTGGGTGTATGCAACCATGGGTCTCGTCGAAGCTATCCGCGCTGCTCTTAAGGTCACATCGATAGTCTGTGCTTGAACGACAGGACTGCGAGGGAAAACAAAAGTGTCCCTTCAATAATTTTTTCATATTATTTTTTTTTCTGAGTGTTTTACCTGATGAACCATAATATGGGATTGACTTTCCGAAGTGGATAATTAATAGAATAGTCACACACTATCTCTTTGGGAATCGTCAAAATTGTGAAGTTCGTAATCTGCTCTCAAACGTGGTCGAGCAGATCACTAGACATGGCTGAACTCACTTAATTACAGGTCAAAATATTTATTTCTTGCACGGTATTGATTTTTTATTTGTCTTTCACGGTTTCGTTTTAATCTAAAAAATATTTAAGTCCTGTGGTCACCTCGTTACAAAGGGGAAGCCGGAAGAATCCAATCTAATCCGTCCAAGCTAATGCTTTAGTTTGGAGTAAAGTACGACATTGTTCCTTGAAGGGTTACAAGAAGCTTGCGTGGAAATGAATGCTGGGGAAGTCGACTCAAGCAGAACCCAAAATAGCTGATAAACTATGCTTGACTATCTGCTTGGCCTGCAGATTTTAATACATATTACGTCACCCAAATCAAAAAGGCAAGAAATTGTTGAATCTTTGTCTTGGCATCACCTTTATCTGCCTTTCTTCAATAGCTATTTTGATTTAGGATAGTAATAAGCGCGACTGCACGGGAAGAGTGAAGCCCTTGGTATTTTGAAACAGAATTCGGGTAGCTAAAGAAACCGCCGTTGCGTTTTCTTCATAGTCCTAGATGTGCCTCCAAATTTTGCAACCTACATTAACAAACATCGATGATGTAGTAACCCAAATGTTGAGTAAGATTTTTCCCCGAAGTTATTGATTTTACAATTTTGGTCCTCACTGCGTTTTGCAAAGTGAAAATCTCAAATGGCAACAATAAAAAAAGTGGCCTCGAGGGGAGGCAGGGGTTCACTCTGGACGTTGTTTCCAACTGATTATAAGCAAGTTTCATAGTGTCAGATAATGCGTTTGAAGCTCGCTCCTGATCCCGCGCTGCAGCACGAAATAAATGCTCGGCATAGTCCGAACTCTCAGAAAAAAAAGGGTATATATTCTTACACTCCTTGTCCCATATAGACACACCAAAAATCAATTCGACGTATACAGCGCTCACGTCGAACTGACGGTACCAACATTCACGAGCAGCTTGATAGGCTGCTCTGTGAAATTTACTCGCTTCGAGAACGACTCTTGGTTCTCTAGCGAGTAATTGCATGATAGCTATACTATAGAAACGTTCCATTGTCGTGCTCTTTAAAAAACACATAAAAATAATAATTTTAACAAGTGCCTGGATAAAAAAAGGATGTCATAGAAATAAATTTTACATTGAAAAAGTTTTTTTAGAGCTATGTGTACGGCGAGAAACGAATTGTAGTTCAGACTCTGTCGCGCTTACTATCAAGTTCGCATGCAGTTGCTTTTTCCTTCTATACCGAACCTGACGTTAACGTTTCAAAGCTTTTCAAAAATACAAAAAAAAAACAAAAAAGAACTAGAAGGCGCTATGGGCGCTCTCCCTCAGGAAAGAGTTCTCCCATTTCCAACCTTCATCTTTCCTTCGTCGATCGGAACGACGAGACGTTAATTTTGTCGCTCTTCGAGCTTTCTCTTTGTTCACCGGAGACTTAAACCGAGAGAACTCGGAAAGGCTCACATCTCGACAAAGAATTTACCTCGCCCTCCGCGTTGGCTCATACTTGGT